>JAHDVE020000492.1:0-119009 GCA_022606495.2 Halesus radiatus | reverse complement strand
ATTTGGATGATTTGGATAGCGCCTTTTTTTTTAAATCACCTCAAAGGCGCTGTACAAATGATGTTTTTCTGATGCTCTATCACTAACAATAGACAATCAATTATTACAACTTATTGATAACAGATTGCATCCACCAGTTCATCGATCTATAATACCAAAATATATGTACAAAACATTTGACCAATGATCGTAATGCCGCTTTAAAATATACATGTTATTAATTTTATGCACAGGCAGATAATATTATACAGGACCATACTTACCTGTCAGGTTACTTGAGATTAACTATCTGTTGTTTGTTCTTAGGGAGCTTCGTTCCGGCGGTCCCAAGGGCGTGGCATGGAGCGGCTGCGGCGCTCGTTCCGCGAGTCGTTCCGCCGGCGCAAGGGCGGCGGCGGCGGCGGGCATGGCGAACCTGGCGGCGGCGTGGCGGAGAGCGCGCGCCCGCACCAGTGGGGGGCGGACGAGGCGGCCGTGCGCGCAGGCACATGCGCCTTCCCCGTCAAGTACCTCGGCTGCGTGGAGGTGTTCGAGTCGCGCGGCATGCAGGTACGGATCCTATTTATAATAGGTGCAATCAGAAAAATTGATAAACAATGTTCCTCTCAAATATTTTTTTTCAATACAGGCTTAGTCCTTGTGAGGTTAGTAATTAAATTGTAAAACAATACGTTTTTAATGTGAAGCGAGGGTAAATAATATTATCTTTGGGGGTGCTGTGTGTAGTCTTTTTAAAGGAAGGAAAAGGGTATGAGGGGTTGTTAGGAATCTGTGGGTCAATGTGTCCAGGAGTGGCGGACGTATTAATCCATCACTCCCACTGCGGTGCAAGACGATGGGTTGAGAGACTCCAGATGGAGAGGTCGAGGGGTCTCCATCGTCGGCCCACCACGCAGCTGGTGGGCAGACGCATCCACCTCCGAGATCTGAACAAACCTCACCCCATGAACCCGGGCACCCCTGAAAAGTCACCAACGTAACCATATGGGGTGACCTATGGCAGAGGTGTTGGTTATCCAATGAATGATTCCCGGGACAGCGGTATCAATGCCCGCAGATAAAAACTATTTATCATCCACCTAGCTTTTTCCTCGTTACAAGAAAGAGGAAGACACGACAAGAGAATAACAACGCTTTATCCATTCCTTTATTCATATCTGTCCTACATTCCTATATTGGCTCCAGGTTGCCATGTATTCCGGCTGATTAAACTCCAACCTCCTTCCCATCCTCAGGGCTCCATGTTCCAAGTCCTAACAAAATAGTTCCCCCCGGCGTACTGGTCGCACCAGGACAGGAGTACTCCTGGCTGGTTTGGTACAATCGTATCATAACATAGAAAATCGACTCGTATTCGGCTCACACTATCCCCAAAGACTGATATTTTGTAACCAAGACTTCAGGACTTTAGTGGGCAGGTTTCATGTTTCATCACTAAACTTCAGTAGCCAACATCTTTTTCCAATTCTATCCTTTTTTTATTTTTATCCACAAACCTAAACTGCCCAGAGCCAGTGGGACTATAGATGATGTCTTATCGAATATTCTGCATAAAAAATGTATTGATAATAAAAGCTGCTATTGACCAAAAATAAAATAAAATTTTCAGTGACCTTAGTGACACTATCCACATCCACTGTTAGTGTAGGGAAGAATTGTGCACAGACTCTTAAACTCTGAATCAGCTAAGGACACCTAACTATCGCTTTTCTAATTATATCCCATTGCTCAGAGCCAATTATTGTTCTATTGTACATTGATGTTGTTATTTGTATATTGTACAGCGTCGTAAAACCAGTTTAATCGATTAATTAACAAGTCTCTTTGAGTTTTTAAAATTAATCACTTAGATTACTACATTTCCTCATCTTGTTTTCTTTGCCGGGATTTCCAATACTGAGGAATGCGTGATGGTAGTTATATTTCAAAGTAACCTTGTTATAACTGTGTTATGCCAGCATTCGTCACTGTGTTCAACTTGCAGTAAAATGAACCAACACTTCTTCATTATGAGTATTTATACACTTCTCAAATTTCTCCAGTTTTGCCTATTCTCGGTGGCTCTCATCAAATTGAAGCTGGTAGTTCTTTTTAAATGAACAACCTCTGGTTCTCTTTACCAATCAATAAGGTGTGCTACGCGCCCGGCTTATTTCCACTTGAGTTTGGAGATTGTGATGAAACTGTCGGCCACCTTACTCTATTTCTGTCACAACGATCTAGGTGAGAGTTTACGTTTGATCTACTAATGTTAGCAAGTAATGGAAGCATGCATTTGTCAAATTCTAGGTTAGAGTTAAATACACACACGTTCGGACGTGCAACAACACTTGATTAATAAAATTATCATGTCTTCTATATAGCAATATACAAAAGCTTAAATCTCATGATAACTTGAATTTTTTCCAGGTATGCGAGGAGGCCCTCAAAGTCTTGCGCAATTCTCGTCGCAGGGCCGTGCGCGCAATGTTGCATGTCAGCGGTGACGGCCTGCGTGTCGTCGAGGAAGACACCAAAGGCCTCATAGTGGATCAGACCATCGAAAAGGTGTCATTTTGCGCGCCGGACCGTAACCACGAGCGTGGATTCAGCTATGTGTGCCGGGACGGGACGACCCGGCGCTGGATGTGCCACGGCTTCCTGGCGGCCCGAGATCCCGGGGAGCGACTGTCCCACGCGGTGGGGTGCGCCTTCTCCGCATGTCTCGAGCGCAAGCAACGGCGGGATAAAGACACTATGGTGGCGGCGGAAATCACCCGTTCCCATCACCATAAGATTCTGCACGTCAATGGTGAGTTGAAGCTTTCTGAAAAACTTAATAATAAACTATGGGACTAGAAGATGTCTAAAGCTGTGAGGTTAACGATGTATAACTGTTACTACTAAATGCATGAAGGATGGATCGGGAATTTAATTAATAGACCTCCAATTAAAACATATTCTTCAATAGCTACGTGACATATTTATCAAAAGGTTAACACCAGAGGTAATTTAAATGTAGAAATTATGACCTGAAGTTAATCAACACTCTGATACGAATGAACCGTTTCTTGGTTATCTCCTTGACGTTAGGGACACTGTTCACTGCGCATGCGCGCACCAATGTTGCCAATAGTCTAGATTTGCCAGTATAATAATGATCGCAGTTCCTACAAACCAAAGTATATGATTACATAAGTTCAGTATGTTCAGGGAATCATCGGAATACTGAAGGAGGCAATTAGTTTTGCGATCAAAATAAAGTTTAATTTCAAATTAGACCTACTTATAGGCATAATAATTAAAACCCTAATACATACCATCACCATAATATCATATCACTTTGGCTTAATGATAAAAGTATCAACCCCTGAATCTAACCCAATTTCCATATAATTACAGTGAAACTTTATTATAAAATTTTCCAAGGACTGGGAAAAAAAAATTATATGGAAAAACTTTTTATTATGTAGGTTAATCATAAGACCATTTTAAAGTTTTACTGCACACATTATCTTTATAAGTTACTAGCTGTTGTGTACCCGGCGTTGCTAGGGATTATGGATGGTTTGGATTGAAGTTAATGTAGTCCTCGACATTTTGATGAAACATACATAAATAATATATTAAAATGTAACATACATAAATAATATATTAAAATGTACATATGTAATAAAATTATGGCTAAACTTAATGTTTTATATTTAGGCGGAGTAAAGGGTGGTGGAGATGGTTCGTTCAAGAGCACCGGCAGTGGCGTGGGGCTGTTCAACGAGACGGTGGCACCCTCTGTGCCCCCGCCAGGCCCCATCCCCGTAGCGGCACCCAACCCCTTCGCCATCGAGCGCCCCCATGCCGCGCCCCACATGCTGGAGCGCCAGGGCTCCTTCCGCGGAGTCTCTCACCTCAATAACAAGTAAGAAAACTTAATTTGTTATGTAGTCAGTTTAAATTGTAACACAATTAATTCTATTTTAAGAGACACGTTCCACACAATACTGTGTAAAAGATAAACCGATGAATAAAATATCTACATTATATGTATTGGAAAATGGGAGAATTTTAATAAGAACAGATATTACCATTACTTTTTGTTGACTTATTTATTTGGTATCAGTATTTGGGAAGTATGTTTACGAGAGATGGAAAGACTGATAGGGATATTGAAAGAAGGGTGAATGCAGGAAACTCCATTAACGGAGGACTGAACGCAGTTGGCGCTAACAAAAAGTTGTCCAAAGAAGTGAAGCTAGCAGTCCATAATGGAGTGCTGATACCAACTCTGATGTATGGCAGTGAGGCACGGAACGGGGCAGAGGAAGGATGAAAGTAGACTGAATGCTGTAGAAATGAGATCTCTGAGACGAATGTGTGATAAAAGTGTGATCGTGTGAAAAATGTAGAGATTCGTAAAGAATGCAAGGCTGATGTAAGCGTAGTGAGCAAGATCAAGAAAGGGACGCTTAGATGGTTTGGGCATGTAGGGCGAATAAACGAAGAGAGGAGTGTAAGGAGAATATATGATGCGAATGTGAATGGAAGAAGAAGCCGGGGACGTCCGAGGAAGTCGGAATAACAGAAGAGAATGTATGAGACGTTGTATGAAAGTGAATGAAGCAAGAAGTGTATGCCAAGATCGAGTTGTTTGGCGGTCCGTCCTCTCTGCCTACCCCTGCGGAAGAAACGGCGTGATGGTTAGTTAGTTAGTTAATCAGAATCTTGTAAAAACTGGCTTTGCCGCATTGAAGAGAAATCGTTAATCTTTTTTTGTCAGTATGAAAGGTCTTCATAAAGCGAGCAAAATGTATTTTTATAACTTATCACCATCGACTATTGTTTCTTTTGCACTAAAATGCTTGAACTCCATTTAAGTATGAGTTTTTAATTCAAATCTTGTATTTTTCAGCTCTCCATTCAAACGACAAATGTCTCTGCGAATCAGTGATCTTCCGAGTAACTTAGAGCGTCTGCGCAGTGGCCCTACTCTGCCCCCCCTACCCTCCCTGGAGGCCCCCGCCATGGAACCCGAGATGCAAGTGGCCGCCATGTGTCAGCAGCTGTCACGCGATCTGCAACTACTGTCGGAGGGGCCCCCGGACAGTCCCCCGGGCCTGTCTCTGCTGGCCGTGTCTCCAGCGCAAGAACTACCTGCACCGGATCAATGGCTAGGCCGTCTCACGGGACCCTCACCTCAAACTGTTCAAGCGCCCCTCCCTCTCCCCTTGCCTCTGGCTCGCGCACCACCCCTGATCAACAGAACCCGCAGTCTGGGGGGAGACCCCTTTGACGCAGAGTGGGCCGTCCCCCCGCGCGCCACCAACCCCTTTCTGCAGCGCGCCATCTGAGCATTGTCCCCCCTCCCCCCTTGCTAGAGCTTCGCACGCTGCAGTAGAGTCCCTGTACGGGGCCCACAGTTTGCGTTTTACTAAAGCTATGTCTTTTCACGCCCCAAATTGTACGAGTTAAGAACACAAGAAAAACGATGAAAGTAATGAATGTATTGAATAAAACACCAAACGGGTATCTGTTGGATTTTATTTAGTATTCGTAAATATGTGATATATTTTTAAATGGTTAACCCATATTGGAACATTTGGAAAGTGAAAAAAACTGTAATAATATGATTTAATTTAAGAGATAGTTTTACGGCTATCTGGATGCTCCTTATCCTACTTTCCCTTCATGAATAGTTATATTTCCAAATACCATTCCTTTTGTATGTTTTTTTTATTGATGGATGTATTTTTAAAAGACTTGTTGAGATACAACAACTGGCCCCTTACTTAAAACATTACGAGTCAACTAATTATAATGCAGTATTACCTGAAAAATTTACATCTAGTTGTTGGTTTACAATATTATTTCTAAATTTAGCATTTGCGAATTTCTACAATTCATAAATTTAACTGAAAGTATAAAATTTGCTAAATATTAGAAAGTTCAGTTGTAACCTTCGCCTTCGTATTCCCCGCTGTTAGAAGATGAGACATATCTTTGTAACAAAACAATGTGTTGGTTATACTCTACATGCTAAGTATTAATTTGTGAGTAGAAAGTAATGTCGTAACTTAGTGTGTAATGATAATTGTGTATTCATCCTCTTTCATAATAACCTAATCGCATTATGTACTTAAACTGTTCTGCAATGGTCACACGCCTAATTAAAGTCAGCGCACACGCACTCGGTCTTCAGAATGGTCACTTCCCTCTGACCGATAATAAGTATGTATGTAATGCACGGTCTCCCACACTGTTAATACTCACCGGCATGGCGTGAGAGCATTTAGCCTTTAGCTTCCCTCGCACATTGCGCATCCACTCCCGCTGGTACGCGCCCCTGCCCTGGTGCTGTGAGCCGCTGCCCTCTTTCATTTGTAAATATGTATCTGTAAAAATATATATTGTTGACTTCTTCATAAACGTCTATTTTATGTTTTGTTATAAAAGTTTAGGCTAAGAATATGATAGAGCTATTGTACTTAATAGAATAAGAATTGCGCACCGGTTGGCTTCCGCCTCACAACTGTAGTTCTAGCTTTAGGAGACGATGAACATGGTCATGTTGTGGATGATCGCGTCCATACCCCCCTAGCTCTAATTCTCCGTGTAATTTATGTGACCGATCTCGTGGCTTCTACTGCTCACCCAATATTGCCTGGCCACCTTTCTTTCACAGTATTCATGTCCATATTATTATTCTCCGGTTGCCATCATTAAAACCACATATACCAATTATTACTATTGTTACTTATCAAGACAAATATTTTTATTATCATCTCAACTGTTTCAGCAAATTTAAAATATAATTAACATTTTACTTTATATTAAGGGCATTCGAAATATGATTATGTACTACGCTACACTCTCACAGATGGCGTTAATTTAAATGTAAAAAATAAAAAAACGCTTTTGGTATGTAATGCTTTTAAATATTGAAATGAATTGTTTGTTGACATGGAATAAATTGTTATTGAAGGTTTAAAGCTGAATTCCTTTAAATTACTTATAAAAATACAATATTTTATTGTAACACCAACACATACATTATTCCATTTCATCTTCCGCGTGTACACACCTGCCAACAAACAATCATCTAAATATTTAAAAGCATTACGTGCTTAAAGCGTTTTTTTCTAAAATATTTAAATTAACACCATCTGTGAGCACATAGTGTTGTAATCATGTTTCGAATGCCCTTAAGTATTAAAAATTTGTCATATTATATCCGACTGAAACACTCAATTTCCCGCTGTTTGAGAAAGGAGTTATTTTTTGTTTTTACTTATTATTTCCACAGAATTAGTTGCTCTGAACCGGTATGTGATGGTATTAATTTATAATCCTTGTGTGTATGTTCTATGAGATAATACGCACCCAAAATAATAATTATGTATTGTTGTTCAACATTTATATATTATACACATTGTAATTAATATCCTAGAAGAGTGTGAAAGCAATGCAACCATAGCCGAATTTTGTAAAATATATCTTACGTAATGGGCTTTACTGTATGTATATTGTCTTGACACGGTTTACCGAACAGGAGACTTAATGACTTCTGTAAATGCAGCCCTATTGGTTCAGTATTCTATGCACAAACAATATTGTATCTGTATGTATTACCATATGGAAGTGTTTTAATTAATATTGTAGCGCACCCTCAAATAATGAATGTGTTTTTGCACCCCACATCATCTGTACATGTACGTAGTGTAATACAGCCGCGAGGCAGTGCAGTGCGGTACACAGAGTTGGGAGATGTCCTTTGTGCCGGTGTGAGGGAATGTAAATCCATGTATAAATGTGTACTTAATAGATGTATTTGCCACATGTATATAATATTATTCTGAAATTATATCAATTGTTTATTTACCTTGACTTTATTTTCTGTATCCAGAACACCTTTGATTAAACCCTTGTAGATATAGCTCTACACTCGACGTGGTTTTAACAATAGAGCTGATGGAAAGAGAAAGGAATGTCAGGAGAATATATGATGCAAAAGTTAATAGAAGTAGCCTTGTCAAGAGTATAAGTAGAGACCTGAAAATCTTTGTAATTTTCGGATAAATAACTGCGAATTTTCGTATTTTTCACACAATATTCTGGTATTTTAAAATAAGATAAATGATATTGTAAGTTCTAAATATTTCTTTGTCTATGGTTTTGGTAACCTAGAATACCCATAAAATGGAACACAGCAAACTTCGTGTCGAAAACGCTGTGTACTGTCATTCTTTTTTCAATTTTCAAAAAAAATAAAATTGTGAAAGATAATATAAACTTTAAAATACATATTCACCGCTTTTATAGCAAAATACTAAAAATGGAACATAGCAACACTTTTGTTGAAAAATATCTCCGCTTTTGCTGAAAAATAATAATCCCATTTTTGCAAAAATAGCATGAATATCTTAAAAAATAATTCGAATTTCACAAAAATAACTCGAATTTATCCAAAAATAATGAGAATTTCACTGAAAAAAACCCACTTTTCCCAAAAAAGTTTTCAGGTCCCCGTATATGTGTAAGTACACAATTTTTTCAAGTCCTGACCATTCAGATTTGGTCACCAAACATGGCAATGTTTCGATTCTGAATAGTGGAATAAGCACACAAAAAAAATTGTAATCCTAGAATAAAATGCAATGTGTTGTATAACAACCGATCGAACATTCCATGTCAATCAGTAGGCGGTTAGCTAACATTGAAAACTTTTTATGCTAACCGAAACTATCCTAACGTAACCCAGCACATTTTAATTTCCCTTATATTAAAGAGTGTGCCCAATGCACTACATTTTGCATAGTTTTCAGTCATGGAGTGGTAGACATGAAGCTAATAAGCACCTTGAAGTCTACAAACTCTGGTTCTTCTAATTCTTATAAAAATTTAATTACACAAAAAATAATTAAGGTAGACAACCAACGACGGCTCCAATCTTTTAAAAAAGATGGATTCTACCAAGTAAAAACCCCCAAAATCACATTGTGGTAGGTACCTACAAATTATCCATTTTTGGAGTGATAAATTATTTAATTTTGTTATACCTAATCAAAGATTTTAATTAACCAATACTTTTTTATAAATGGCCCCCCAAAAAAGCAAGCTTGTTACATCCGATATTTCAGTAATTTTTAGTAAGGGTATCTATCACTCGGCTTATCTTGTCAGGGTTTCCTAGCACAGAACAACTTTACGGAGGTAAATATCTCTCTTAGCGAGCTTAATGAGCAACTGAAATTTAGCTCTTATTACTTTATCTTAGCCATTACTAAAAATTACTGAAATACCGGGCCATAAAATTATGATCTTAATCAATAGGCTGAGAAATGATTTAAATTAAACCAAATACTCTAAAATGACAATACCTCCAGCTCCTTACATTTGATGGCAACATGTTTCACTAGTGCCCTCTAGTGGCCCGAGTTGTACAAATTGTTTTTTCATACATTTTAATAGATTTTCTGTGATATACATATATTCTTATTAAATTGTAGAAATGGAAAATCAAAAAATAAATATTAGGCGGCCCACATATGATTTTACTCCTTTGCTCATAAACGATATGATACGAATGTACCACCCCAGCCAGGTACACCGGGGTGCACTGTTTTGTTAGGACTTGAAATACGTGCTATGTTGATAAGAAGGAGGTTGGAGTTTAATTGACCGGTATACATGGCAACCTAAAAAGTCAATTTTGAAATTTAGGGTGGGTAGGAATAAAGGAATTGTTTGAGCATTGTTTTTCGTTTCTCGCTACCTGCATCTTTTTGCTTTCTATTTCTTCTTGCCTCAAACTTCTGCCGTAATCTTTTATTTTAGTCTCTCCTTGCCTCTGCTTACATCTTCTTGGTTCTTCTTAGTTCTTCTGGCCACTTGTTCCTTCTTCTTGGCTCTCCTGGTCTCTTATTGTATCTACTTGCCTTGTCGTGGCCTTTCCTGCCTGTTCTTGGCTGTTCTGGTCTCTTGTAACCTTTTATTAGCTGTACTCTAGTATCTTCTTTCTCCTTAACGCTCTTCTTGCCTCTTCTCTCTTCTTTCAGCCTCTCCTTGCTTCTTGTCATATCTTGCTTCTTGTCATATCTTGCTTCTTCTCAAATCAAATAGAGCTTCTTCTTGTTTGAATCAAATAGAGCTGTGTAAGTTTAATAATGTTATTATTAAATTCTGCAAGTATTTAAGTTTTTATTATTGTGACAGCTGTTTCGGCGTTCAAAGTCATTTACAAACTGTCTTGAACAAACGGTTTTGAACGCCTAAACAGATGTCACAAAAAAAAAAACTAAAATGCTTGCAGAACTTAATAACATTATTAAATTTATTTTCTATAATTTAAAATAAAATAAAACAGAGTTCTACGAAACACAATAATTACGTAACATAAAAACGGCGAAAAAAAAAACGGCAACAGTAAAAAAAAATTACGGATATACCTATTTCAATAAAATTACATTGAATTGAAGATTTAAAAAAAATACATAATCCGTACCTGGGCGCAAACTCGCGACCTCTGGATGTCGAGGAACGAGTGTCATTTCTAAAATATCAGTTCTGTCCAAACGTTCATTTTAGTCACTTAATATAAAGATGCACGCCAAAATGAAAATTTGTTTTAATTTCAACATGAAATTTACAACAAAACTGAAAAAAATATATGTTACAGTAAAATTAACGGTTTTCCTAAAAAAAATCATGAATCACATTACAATATTGAGAAGCGCCCTTTTAAAAAACGATTGTTTATTTGTTTTTAAATAATTATATAATTTTTGGTTGTCGGTGTTAAAAGAACATTATTTGGTTTTTATTAGCATTATTTAAATTTACTCAAAATCCCGAAAATATGTTGTAAAGTAAAAATAATGTTTTTTGTTGAAAGTAGATAGGTACCTATATAATGGTTTACCAAAAAATAAACTGTTTTAAAAATAATATATCATATCATAAGTCAGTCTTAAAAATCATAAAAATATTGTTAACAACCATTATTTAAGTTTACTGGGAAACCTAGTAATATTGTCACAGTATGAAAAAGGTTCAAAATTTCCCTAGATTTTGTGGTGACTTCCTTTTCCCTGAAAAATTTGTTTCTCCCCTAGATCTAGGGAAATTTTCTAGACATACCCTTAGAGTAATAATATATTGTTACTCTAAGGATATACCATCACTGTATTGAGCCCTTTGAGGTCCGTGAGCATCTGGAATAGGCCTGTGACATACCTGTTCTTTTACGATGTTACCTAAAACTGATATATTAGTCTGCCGGTATTATGTTATTTACAGGGGGGGGGTTTATGTGGGTTTTTTGCGTATCATTTTTGCATTGATTTACTAATTCTTCCACCGTTTACTTTCGCGTCATAAATTCTCCTAACATTCCTTTTTTTCATGCGAATACAGCGCAAGAGTTTCAACTGTCCGAAGACAGTGAGACTATGGCATACCCTAATGGGATATGCTGTGAGGGTAAAGGTTATGGGGAGGGGAAGGCGATGGGAAAGAGGAAAGTGGGGAAGTACCTGCATATTCAGAGCTAGTCACCAAACACGTCTAAAGCCATTTCAAGCGTCTTCAAATTTGGATCGCGCCTCAAATATACTGTAATAGAAATAACTAACTAACTAACCATCACGCCGTTTCCCCGCAGGGGTAGGCAGAGAGGACGGACCGCCAAACAACTCGATCTTGGCATACACCTCTTGCTTCATTCACATTCATACATCGTCTCATACATTCTCTTCTATTATTCCGACTTCTGACATGGCCCGACTCAAGTATTTGATTCACTTGATCATGCCATGTCTTCCTCGGACGTCCTCTTCTTCTTCTTCCATTCACATTCGCGTCATACATTCTTCTTACACTCTTTTCTTCGTTCATTCGCTCCACACATGCCCAAACATCTAAGCGTCCCTTTCTTAATCTTACTCATTACGCTTACATCAGCCTTGCATTCTTTACGAATTTCAATATTTTTCTCACGATCATACATGGTTTTACCACACATTCGTCTCAGAGATCTCATTTCTACGGCATTCAGTTTACTTTCATCCTTCTTCTGCCAATTCCATGCCTCACTGCCATACATCAGGGTTGGTATCAGCACTCCATTGTGGACTGCTAGGTTCGCTTCTTCGGACAACTTTTTGTTTGCGCCAACCGCGTTCAGTCCTCCGTTAATGGAGTTTCCTGTATTCACCCTTCTTTCAATATCCCCATCAGCCTTTCCATCTCTCGTAAACATACTTCCCAAATATACAAACTCATCGACCTGCTCCAAGTATTCGTCATTCACAACTATATTGCACACTGTTTTCGCAATCTCTCTTTCAAACACCATGACTTTAGACTTACTTACATTCTTCATTAGCTCGTTCTTCATGCATACTTCATTCATCCTAGATACGAGGGACTGTAGATCTTCCAGTAATAATTAATAGAAATAATTGTAAAATAATACAGATTAATCAAATAAAATGTACATGCGCACGCCGGGATTCGCATCCGCGACCTTCGAATTTGTAGTGAAAGTAAAAAACTAACTAAAACTTCGAACTTTCTCAGTTTCTGTCTGAAAGACTAATATTTTGGAAAAGGTCATTCAATACTCTTTACAGAAGACAAAATTTGCAATCAAAATGATCTATGTAGACCTAGAGACACAACGGTTTAAAATTTCATGTTTTGTCATTTCTAGCTATTTTTCAGTATTTTTTTGACACCGATGGAATAATTTTTATTGGAATATCAGCGATACCAAAGTTTTGTTAATATTAGATAACGATGAATATCGAATATATAGAAAACGGTCAGTAACGCCAGTAATGATTATCGATATCAGATAGTACATACCATACATAGATGTGAATACCAAAATATCATTTAATATCTATGAACAGTCAGAACGCTAATATCTATGGACCCGGTATCGATATATCCGATATGCGGCGGTATCATAATATATGTATACCTGTTACCATTACCAATGTATTAGGTCATGGTCTCTTCTTACAGTTTCGGTCGTAAAAAATTTGGATAAATGGAAGCTATGGCCATCTCAAGAGAATTTTTTTCGTAGTAATGAATTTCTTGAAACTCTGATAAATTGTTTACCAAGGGCCAAGTCTGTATCTTTTGCGTTAGCTGACGCATGTTTAATCGGCCAAAAACAGCGCTTTTTGACAGTTTGGTAGTCCGTATCGCGCTAACAAGCTAAAGTTTACACTGTTTAGGTGGTTACACACAGGGAATATATGATGTTAATATGAATAGGCGAAGCATATACCACGACATCGCTCGCCATATAATCCCATACAGTCATCACAAACAAGTACTGGGGTGTGTTTCAACAAGCTTTAATTTGAGTATAAAAAGTCTCGAAGTTTTGCATGGAATGCATACAATTTCGATTACCGCCAATCTGACTACTCGTGTGACGTCAAACCCCAACCCCAAACTCCAAAATACCGACATTTTATTTTACAAAGGGATGAAATGTTATAATGCGCTGCCGCTCCCAATTAAAATTACATCAATGAACAAATTAAAAATAGATTGTAAAAACCATATTAAATTAAGCAAGATAAAATCCAATAGTATCTAAGTTATCATTAACTATATGTAAGGTGCCCAGTAGTGAATAAGTTACAATAATTAGTTACATGTAATGGTATATAAGTTATAATTAGTTATTTTGTAAGCATAAATGTACAAATAACTAAAATAAAACAAAAAACAAGACAATACCGACAATATAAACAGCACTTTTAGCACAGAGCGCAATAGGGATGTGATACCTGAAATTGGTTCCAGTTACCGAAGACCGATCTGGAACCGGTTCCTCAAAAAGAAAAAAAATAATGTTGCTATAGGGGTCCCAGTGATAGGTCGTTACTACGTCGTTCGAGTGTTATATATATTGTGTCGTGATCACCTCACTAGGAGAACCTGTGCTGAGGTGTTCAAGTGGATGTGTTTAATGTGGTACAAGTATTTATGTGTATTGATTAGTTTTGTTTGAATGTTTTAGTTTTGCATTATAAATAATAATAATAGTAATATTTATTTGAAACACACATTATTTTACGGAAATATTTAAGAAGGTTTTGACTGTCCAACTAGGAGCAAATCCCGTTTTAGGACAGTCTAATTGATAAGATTAGTTCATATTAATATACATACACATAAAAGAATATAAAACAATCCATAAAGTAAATTTAAGAAAAAAAAAAATTGTGTGTTTTTTTTTTAAAGTATGTTGCATTTTTTAAATTAGTGTAGAATAATAATGAATTACAAATGAGATGTAAAAGTTTAAAATATAAAGTATGAAAGTTTAAAGAATATAAGTTAAAGGTATGATATGCATTTTTTTAGTTTACTGTAGAGAAATAATAAATTACATATGAGATGTAAAAGTGTATAGTGAGAGTAAATGTTTAAAGTATAAGATACTAAGACTGCGAGAGACAAAGACGGAAAGATAGAGCGAGAGATATACTGTTTCGTCAGCTGCTCAAATTCAACTGAGACGAGATGGAGATTTTGCGTGTTTTTATAGACAATTATTCTAATAACTTATTTAAAACGTGTCCGATTTTAATCATTTTTGAGTCGAGATGTGGGTAAATATTTGATAAAAGAATAGACAAGAGGAAATTAGCCTAAACGAAATATTTGCGGCAAAATCTTTTATTTAAAAAACACTGGGTCAAATCAGACCCATCACCGGAGTCAAGGTGTTAAGGATGACTCTTATTAGGGATTTTTGCGCTTTTGCCAGGGGGTCCAAAATTGTTTTGGCACAACCGCCCCATCCTAAGGATGCATATTCAACTAAAGAATTACACATGGCATAATATATTGATTTTAGATCTTTTACGTTTAGAATGTTTCTAATAGTTATGAAAAGGTGAGTGAGTTTTCTGACTTTTGTGGCAGTTGAGATGACGTGTTCTTCCCATCTTAGTAATTTATCAATAATGATTCCTAAATATTTTACACTATCCACGCATTCTAAGTTATTGCACGTACAAGTATTTATTTCATTGCAAAGGTGAGCAGTAATATTTAGCACATCTTTGGGTTGTCCCGCTTGCGTTGCACTGAAACGTATGAATTTAGTTTTATCCGTATTGAGAGTAAGGAGGTTATTGTCTAACCAATGCATAACCTTGTTTATACCAATTTCTGCTTTACTATGAACTTCGTTCCAGGTTTTGCTTTCATAAATCAATACTGTATCATCAGCAAAGGTGATGATGTGATCGGCAAGGTTACTGTTACATAGGTCATTGATGTATATATTGAACAAAATAGGCCCTAGAGTACTTCCTTGGGGTACACCAAATCCAATATTGGCTGGTTCGCTTAGAGTATCATTGATATTAACCCTTTGGCTTCTGTTTTCTAAGTAGCTACCCAGCCATTTAAATAGTTGTCCGTGTATACCAATTAGCTGTAGTTTTTTCAAAAGAATTTTATGCGAGATGGTGTCAAAAGCTTTAGCTAAATCCAGGAAGATCGCGATGCATTTAATTCCTCCGTCAATATTATTGGAGATGATTTTCGTCAGTTTAGCAATAGCATTTTCGGTACCTAATCCTGTTCGGAAGCCATATTGTCTCTCAGAAAGTATGTTATTATGTTCAAGGTAAAGTGTGAGACGGTTCTTAACAATTTTTTCAATGATTTTTGAGACCGAGTTTAGCAGAGATATTGGGCGGTAATTTTGAATCAGCGACTTATCTCCGTTTTTGTGAATCAATGTAATAATTGAGTGTTTTAAATGATCAGGGAATATGCCCGATTGGAAGCTTAGATTAGAAATGAACGCAATCGGAGGTGCTATGGATGATTTTATTACTTTAAGCAGGTTTGTTGAGATTTTATCTGGTCCACAAGCATTCGATGTCTTTAGGTCGTCGATTAGTTTTAAAACTACGTTTGATGTTGTTTGGATATTTTCTATTTTATGCTCGAGATTAGAGATGATTAAGTTGGCTAGTTCGGTTTCAGTTTTATTACATTTTAAAATAAATTTTTTTGCAAGCGTGGCTCCCACTGACGTGTAATACTCATTAGCAAAATTCGCCATATTTTTGGGATTGGAAGAGTCTATGTTATTGATGTTCAATGTTTTAATTTCGGAAGACTAACTGTTTTTTGTTTTACTAATATCACGAAATGCTTCCCACAAACGTTTTGGAGAGTATGTATTTTCGTAAATGAACTTTTTATAGTAATTTTCCTTCGTAAATTTAATTAATTTTTTACATAAATTCCTGTATTTTTTGTAATGAGCTAGTACTAAAATATTATCTGGATACCTTTTCGCCTTTTCATGAAGTTGGTTACTTCTGTGGATAGATTTAACAAGGCCAGGAGAGATCCAGGGGGTGAGTTTAAACTGGCTGTTTGATATGCGTTTCTTGCTAGTATTTTTAGATATATATGAATGTAGTTTACTAGTGAATTCCTTCATCGCAATGTTTGTGTGAATTTGGTCAAATACGTTTTGCCAGTTTTCTGAACGCAAGTCCTCAAGTAAATTAGTGTAGTTTGTTCGCGGGACGTATTTAATTTTAGCAGTTGGGGGAGGTTTAACTTTGAGGCAGAGGGCTGTAGTACAGTGATCCGAAATCAATGTGTGGATAACAAATGAGTCGATGAAGTTAATAATTTTACATTTATATGGTCTAAACAGGATTTAGTCGCACCCTGTTCACGAGTGGCAGTGTTGATTGTCTGAACAAAACCGTTTTCAGCAAGAAGACATAAATAATCGTTTGCTTGTTGGTGATATTGAGGAATAGTATTAATATTGAGATCGCCTATAATGATTTGACGTGTAAATTTTTTAGAACTATTGATGGTTGATTGAAGCGAATTCAAAAAAGTGTCGATGTTTTGAAAAGATGGTGATCTATAAATTGCAAAAACACATAAATAATTATTAAGTACAATTTTTAGACAGTTTGCTTGCGATAATACTATTTCGTCGACTTGCGCTTGAATTCCGTCCCTTATGTAAACGACAATCCCGCTAGATTTATTAATATTTATAGTTGTGTGATATTCTGTGTAGGTGTTTATAATTTTAGAGGTATAATCTTTATGGATCCAACATTCCGATAATATTATGACATCGAAAGTACAAGTAAATTGATCAAGAAATCATCAATGTTTGATGAAATACTTCTGATATTTTGATGAATTATTTTTAAATTATAAGAATTCCAACAATAATTATTTAAGCTTTTAAGATCGTCTATCACATTCATGGTACAAGTTATATCGGTATCATTATAAATATCACATGGTAATTGAATCATAAAAATATTCAATTGAACGTTGACTCAATAAATGTTGCAGAATTTGTGGATTCGCTTCCAAAGCAAGTACGAGTATAACACAGGATATGGCAGTGTATACAAAAACAGATATTAGCATAGTAGTCCCACATACGTGATTGCAAAAAGAATAAGTATAGGAGTTGGAATTGCGGAAACGGTAGCATATTATAATAACACATGCAGATGAGCGAGACAAGACATACCTCGAGAGTGTATTTAGTTCGAATAATACAAACTTATAGCGTTGCCAAATTGAATTCATTCGATATCGTAATTGCCTTTGTTCCTTCATCCTTCCGAACATATATTTGTTCCGCTTTAATCCAGGTAAATCTGTATTTTTTGTCTTTAGCCACTTGCCGGGTTTTGAAATATAGGTGGTTAGTACGAAATGTCAGTTGTTCTGAAACATAGATCGCCAAGCGGGGGCCGGCGATACCGATGTTCGACGTGTTGAGTTTGTCTTCTCTATTGGGATTATTTTTGTTGAATGTTTTCACATCAGACAAAAGTTGATTTCTTGCGAGATTAGACTTTAATTTCATGATAATTGATCTCGGTTTCTTCTGGTGATTTTTTTTGCTGATCGATAAACAGCATCGAGGTCATTTATTCGAATGGGAGAACCGGTTGTTTGACAAATGTTAAAAACAATGTCTTTCAAAATTTCGCCTTCGGTTTCTGGGATACCTCTAATCTCCAAATTATTGGCCTTGAGGGTTCGTTCTTGGAATTCTGCGCCATTTTCGAGCACCACAATTCTGGCTTCCAAAGCTGAGTTCTGATCTGTTGATCGCTCATCATTGCGGAGCTCAACCTCGCGGATTCTGGTCAGTAAGTCCTCGTACTGCGCACTCATGAATTGAATACTTTCAAGTATTTTATCATTTTGTTCCATGATGTCATCTTGTTTTTTTTCCAAGTTGTTAGTTTTGTTCATGACTAAATCCTGAAGGTCTTCTAGATTCGTTGGCGTCTGAGCGGCGGACGAAGACGATGGGGTTTTGCTGACGATATTTTTTTTGAACGGCTCCAAAGGTGTATTATCGCTGGATGTCTCCATCGATATAGTAGTGCCAATAGCGGTCGATTTCGTGTCTCTTTTACATTGCTTGCACTTCTGTTGTGTTCGACGTTCTTGAGAAAGTCTACGGTAGGTATTCTACGTTATCCCTCCACAGGCTAGATGGTAGGTGCCTTTGCATGCCGAGCACACAAATATCGAGTCGTCAGAGAGAATCACTTCGGGGCATACACGGCAATGCATTCTGGATAGTATTTATTTACTACCGACCTCGATACACGTTAAAACTTTCAAATTTATATTTACTTTTAAACTTTTACTAGTAAACTATGTAAGATCACTTTTTTGTGAATTTTAAATATGTTAGGACTTATACCCAAACAGGACACAATATAGGTAGCTTCCCAATTTGTTAGTTTAATCACTTTAAATAAAATTTTATGCGGAGCTAAAATAATATGAACTAGTCAGTGAGTTGTTTTATTGTTGAGATAGAATTATAAAAGTAAATAAGTATAGAATTTGAAGGGAAATACTTTTTTTTGTTTTCGTTTTTGTTTTAGTTTTAGTTACAGTAAGCTTTAACATATGTATTTAACCATATTACTAAAAATTGCTTCATTTTATATACATACACTTTTGCAATATTATCTCATCATCAGAAATACTTTTTTAAAAATTATTATTATATAAAAAATAGGGAGGATTTCAAGTGGATATTTTTAGTAAAAAAATGTCTTTCGGTCATATCGACAGTGACAAAGGTATAAATTGTTAGTTCAATTAAAAACTTCGTACTACAGGGTGGCGCAAAACTACCGTTATGGTTTGGAATTAAATGGCATAATCAAACCGTTGTTGGTAGTCTATCGGCTTCAATTCTTGCATAAGCTGAACCTTATACGGGAACATGTTCAATATGGCCAAAATCCTCTGAACAGACCTCCGCGATAGCCCCAGTTGTGCCGAACGTCTTCTTGTTGATGTTTCTGGACTGTCCTGCACACTATCGACAACACGTTGGATATTTTCTTCCGTGTGGACCGTACGTGGTCTTCCGGTACATGGAAGATGTCTTACTATACCATGTTGTCGAAAATTTACAACCAGGCGGTTTATTGTTGGTGCTGAAGGCCCAGTACGCACATTAAAAAAAAACGACGATAAGCACGCTGCGTCAAAACAATTGACCGTTGATTTTCAAAATAAAATTGAACAATTGTTGATCGCTGTTCTGTTGTGTAGTGTTCCATTTTCCAAATTCCCCAAGTTTTCTTCACAAAATTCTGAAATAAAAATAAAAAATTTAAATAAATTAAAAAAGTTATTAAACATTCAAATCATAACGGTAGTTTTACACCACCCCGTTTAATGATCAATTAAAAAAAACTATTTTCTAGATTTAAAAAAAGAAACATGGAAGAAGTGTAATAAATTTTTAGGAATGAAATGTAAAAATTACTGTGACGAAGTCGTCTCCAAATACCCGATGATATTCGAACAAAGGAAAATGTAACTAATGATTTGTTGATTATTACACTTAAAGTGTTTACGATATGTTGCATTAGTGCAATTACACGACAGCTATGTTTGAACCGGAGGATATTCTTCAAAGCATGTATCTACCAAGAGTCACATTGGCTGATATTGAAAGCATTGTTAGAAAAATGAAAAGCTCTTCTCCGGGAATTGATAATATCAGGACAAGTGATATTAAAAAGTTATATATATTTTATCCTTGGGTTCAATTATAACTCATTTTATAAAAAGAAACTTATTTCAAGCAAAATTCCTGACTTATTAAAATGTAGTATTATCAGATCTATCTATAACTGTATTGGGTAACTACAGACCGATAATTAGTATTTTACCATCAGTCAATAAAAAAATTGAAAAATACATCTACTTGAAATTGGTTATATATTTAGAAGATTTTTCTATTATTGATACCTATCAATATTGTTTCCAAAAAAGAGCACTGAATTGCTGCTTAAAAAGTTTCCCAGCTTAACAAATAATCAGTTAAATTGTAAAAAACATACTTATTTATAGATTATTCAAAGGCTTTTGATACTATTGACCGTTGTAAATGACTTAAAATATTAAAAAAATCATAGGATTTAGAGGAAAACATCTAAAACTCTTTGAAAATTACTTAAACAATCGATGGATGAAATTGAAACTATTAAAAATTTAAGTATTAAAAAGTTTATGGCGAGGGTTCCTTAAGGTTCCATGTTAGGTCCAATTTTGTATATTTTTTATGTATCACTTATTAAATACATTTCAGACATATAAATCAATTTGTGTATGCTGATGATACTGCTTTGGTGATTTCTAACAGTGATTTGAAAACATATGCACTTTTATAAAAATACTACATTGAACTTTTAAAATGGTCGCATGACTCTGGATTAATTATAATTGCAAAAAAAACTCAATCGTTGCATGTAAGTTACTTCAGTGCAAAGGTATATGTTACACCTGAAATAAAAACACACCTATTGGATTGTTTACACGATGATGCATCCCTGTATTGTGTACATGTGAAAATGTTGAACTAGTGAAAGATTATGTTTATTTAGGTGTTATTATTGATTGCTATTTCAAATGGAATTTACAAATAATTAAAGTTTGTGTAAGACTAAGAGCAATTGTTAGTAGATTATATAAATTAAAGTTCTTTGTTCCAATCTGAGCACTTCGAAGAATTTATTTAACATTAGCTAAAACTGTTATAAGATTACAGTCTGGGGACTTTCCTGTAAAACAAATATCAATCATGTTCAATCAGTGCAAAATTTTAAAAATCTTTTTAATGTTTATTTATTCATTTTATAAGTTTGGTACAGGGCTTAAATTTTTCATTTTTTCAATTACCAAACTAGGCACATGCCCGTATTATGGTAGTCGAAGTTTGTTGTATATAATATTGTGGTAAACCTACATGGAAAGAAATAAAAAAAATACGGTAACATAATTAGAAATAGAAACCGAAGCATTTTAAAAACAATATAAAGTTGCACATTGAAAGAAAAGGTTAAACTAGAGATTTATTGGTTAAATTATTAGCTCATAAAAGTTTATACGAACAAAGGCATAATATTCAATACTTTTATCGGAGTCTCAAATTTTTTTCAGTAAAAGCAATATTCTGTGTAATAAAATTATATTTAAACACATTAATAATCCTATATATTATACAAATAGACTAAATCACACTTACAACACTCGTATCAATTTTAATGAGGTATTAATAGTTCCCCAGCATACAAACAAATATGGACAAAGAACGTTAGATTACATGATTCTTAGCAGTTTTTTTTACAGTAACTCTAAACAGGAGGATGATCTTTGGGGATGCTGTGTGGAGGGTCTTTTAGAGGGTAGGAAGGAGTGAACCTGGGTTTTAAGGAGACCCATATTGAAGGATAGGGTAAATACGAAGGCCGGAAGAACATTCCGCAGCCGAGCTGTTGAACACAAGAACGAGTCGTCGAAGCGACCCGTTCTCAAATGACAAATGTCAACCGTGTGTAAATGTTGGGCGCGCGTTTGGCGTGTTTCCCGTCTATGCACTGGTGCCGAAAGGATCGACGCGAGTTCCTCAGAGCATCTTCCATTAAAATACCGGTAGAACAAGAACAGCATTCCCACCTGATGTCTGTGCTCCAAAGATTGCAGTAGTTTGTTAAGATAGGCAAATAATCTATCAAACGGACCGCCCGTTTCTGCACAGAGTCAACAGTTTTTTTTAGATATTTTGGGGCTCCCGTCCAGAGGTGGCTGCCAAATTCTACAGTGGGGAACACTTGCGATTTGTAGAAGGTCAGCAGTTGTGTACTATTAACGTATCTGCGGGCTCTGTACAATACGCCCACTGGATTCGATGGAGCCCCCATACCTGAGCTGGTCACTTAAGGTTACACCAAGCACATCAATGGAGGGCTAGTTAGGAAGATTGCTTACATTAAAGGAGACTAGATTGTCATTTTCATCCCTTTTAGACGTAATCAGACATGATTGGGTATTTGAAACATGAAATTCGACGAGGTTATTCTTACCCCAAGAGGAGACCCTTTCGAGGTAACCGTCCATTCTTTGCTTCAAAGTCCTTCAAGCCGTTGGAGTTTGTGTGACCTTTGGGGGCTTATCAAACAGAAAGCTATCATGGACTGTACTATCATCAACGTAACAATGGAATGGTACACACGTCAAGAGGTCATTTATGTATAACAAAAACAATATTGGACATAGAAACGATCCTTGTTGAACGCCAGAATTTATTGAATGCGAGGAATTTCTTAAACCTTAGCAAACCGTCAGTAGCCGTCTGAATCGATCTCTCCCTCCAAAAGCCGACAATTGACGTACACAAGGATAGGGAAGTTCATAAGAAGGCAGTTTGTTGACAAGTCCTTGATGCCAAACTTGGTAAAAGGCCTTAGAAATGTCCAGTGAGACTGTTGGAATCTCACCGTAACGTTCCAGGCACCGCCCCAAACATGCGTCACATACGCGAGAAGATCACCACACTGGCGGTCGTTAATAATTTTGTTCTTCTAGAGGTATGTGAGTTTAAATATGTTATCTGCTTACATAGCTTAGTCTGTTACATATGTTTTTTATATTATTATTTTTTTATAAGGTTTTGAATGACAAGCACCCGTTAGTCAAACTTCTAAAACTAAAAACTAGTTTATCGGAACTTTTTGTTTTATATTTTGTAAAATTTAATTAATAAATTTAAAAAATCGCCATTTCATAATTTTACATTTTATTATAATATATCCAGTACCATGATAAAACAACACACGTATGAATCGGCACACATTTTAAAAGTGATATAAAGCAAATACCGTAGAAATATAATGATATGCGCAGCTTCTTACATTTTCCATACATTGAGATGGTAACAGGAGTAAAATCATACGTAGGTCATTTAACAGTTATTTCACAGAAAATCTATTTAATTATATGAAGAAAAAAAAACAATTCGTACAACTCGGACCGCTAGAGGGCGCTAGTGTAGCATGTTGCCTACAAATGGCAAGCGCTGGAGGTTTTGTCATTTAAAAGAATTTATATAAAGTCATTAAAAGTATGAAAACATATTTATTAAAACTACTTCGAATACCTAATCTAACCTAACCTAAATAATATATTTTTATTTAAAATTTAAAAAAAGATTAGGTTAGGTTAGATTGGGTTTTCGGGCTATTTATACTTTTAATAGCTTTATATTACTTTTAATAATTGTGCCGATTCATACGTGTGTTGATTTTCCTGTCACCAATATACCCTTATTAAAGCGCACTTGAGATGAACCTTCACAAAACTGCGCTTTAGAAATTTACTCTTATTATTATGCAAAAGTTCCATTAACTATACCAGAATGGTTACTGTCAGCCTGCTATATAATACAGCAAGATATGACATCTGCCTATCGGTATGGCACGATGACGCGGATACGTTCTTTCCCTGGGAAGCCTATAGAGAGTATCCGTGAACAGAAAATATTAAATATCGACGGTTCCAGTGACAGCAAAGGAACCGGTTCCATTTAACCGAAATCGGAATATACATCTCTATGTATATCTATGGCGCAGACAAAGCGACACCAACTTGATGTTAGGCGCGTGTCAAACGGCGGAAAGTTTCATTTGTCATTTTTCTCTTGAAAAATAATAAAAATGGCGAGTTGTGAGGATGTTGCTGGATGCGCCGGCAAAGCTACAGAACCAACTATTAATCAAGATGAACTTATTATGAAACAGCAAAGGCAAATTGAACAAGAGGTAAAATCTATGTATTGTAAATTATCATTTTTCGTTTGCCACCCAAAGACAGTTGATTGGACTAATTTGTTAGATTTCAGATAATATACCTTTAATTGGAGAGCAAGAGTCTTTATCGACGCTAAAACAAGAATACTCAGATGATCCTGTGTATTGTTTAAAGGCAAATTATTTGTCGTCAAAATACAGATGTATTCGTCGAACCCGACCGGATGGAAATTGCTTTTTCAGGGCATTTTCGTATGCCTACCTCGAGCACCTCCTGACTGACAAAAGTGAATATGACAAGTTTTACAATTATGCCGAAAAATCCAAGGATGAGCTCGTGGCATTAGGCTTCTCGCAATTCACGGTTGAAGACTTCTATGATACCGTGAGTAAATTTACGTTTATCTTTAATAACTAAAGCTAGTAGTCATATCATGTTTTTACGTATCTTTCATACAAATTACATCAGGATGATGAATCACATTGTTAAACTTCGATCAATTAGTGCCGAAAAACAAATGAACAATCAGTTTTTTTCCCACATGAAGCATATCCAGCACTACTTGTACACCAATAATTCGTGATTGTTTTCTAGTTTATGGAAGTCTTGCAAAGAGTTGGAGCAGATATTGGCAAAGATGCCTCAGCTAGTTCCCGAGAAGAGCTGCACAAGATATTCAATGAGCAGAGTTACTCAGACTATGTTGTGGTTTACTTGAGACTGATAACGTCGGGTCAGCTTCAGACTGATCAAGAGTTTTACCAGAACTTTATTGAAGGCGACCGCACGATCTCTGAGTTCTGCCATCAGGTACCAGATAACTAAAATAGTTTATTTATTTTTACATACCACTATCGCTGTGCATTAATTTTTTTCATTTAAATGTAATTTTATGGCATTTTTACCAATGAGATTTATTTGGTGTTTTTCATATTATATTTTTGTTCTTACAGGAAGTAGAACCAATGTATAAAGAATCGGATCATATCCATATAATAGCATTGTGTTCTGCCTTGAAAATCGGAGTTACCGTTCGTTATATGGACCGCGGGGAGGGAGGAGAGGTATGGATATTACTATTTAATTTATCAGTGAAAGTTACAACTGGTATGGTCTTTTGTGTATAGAACTGCCTATAACTAAATATTGATAAATATAAAAACATATTATTTTATAGAGCTAATAAACCGATCCCCTTTGATTATAAATTAAATATTGTCTAATTTTTAATTATTCATTATTTTTATTCACATTTAACAACCTCATTTTAATATTTAATCATTGTAGAAAACAATATTGACATAAGTCTCATATTAATAAAAAATCAGATATTTATCCGAAGACACTGTCTAGTTTGCGATTGTGTTCCTTAGGAACTTTGTAATCATTATAAAGATAGCTGCCAATAATATGGGATAAAAAAATGGAGAACAATATTGACAAATCTTGAATTTGAGATATGATATTGATGAAGATGTCATATATTGAACTGGTCTCATTAGCTAAGTTGGTTAAGCAGTTGCCCCGGATAGGCAGAGGATCTGGGTTCGAGTCCCAGATGCGACTGAAATCTTTTTATTTTCTGTTATTTTTTCGTTTTCATATTTCTTTTAGGTTATGTTAACACATTAGTTACGGCGATGTTTGTTAAAAATTTGTCACTTGCGGCGGGCGGGATTAGATCGCAGTCGTCCCCCTACCGGATGTATGTCAGCAAACTTCAACTTCGAGCCCGTATCAATAAAAAAAAAAAACTTTTATCAAATTATTTATAAAAAAATATTCGTCCACAAATCACAATAGTAAAAAAAAAGTCAAATACACTTCATATAATATTATGTAATAACAACACAGTTTAACAAGCGCTGAAATCGCAACAGCTGCGAATAAAAAATGATATTAGGGCTTCCCCACTCGAGTCTATTGCGTCATAACTATCAGCTAATGACTAAAGAAAAAGTCAATGATCTTCGTATTTTATTTCATTTTTGGACAAAAAAAAAATACTGTCTGTCGTCTATGTTTAAAATTAATTTCCAATTCTTCCTTGAAAATAATGATGACTTTTAGCAATGCTTTGAACCAGTGAAGAGTCCATAATGATGTATGTATTATAGTGACACTTATCCGCTACACCGCAAAGCCAATATTACAGAAGAAATTACAAGTTTAAAATGTGTTTTTTGTATTTGAAGTTGAAGGTCACGGACATGCACAAAAATGTGCACCCCGCCGTAACACAAGGTTTCTGAAACGTACAAATATGTGCATACCGCAACCAATACGTTAATGTTGTTTTCTACAATGATTAAATATTGTCTCCCTATTTATCGTCAGATCTATTAAGGACCTTGTGGTGTCACTTAAGACTAAGCTTTCTTTTCGTGACCATATAAAAAATGTCACTAATAAACCACAAACTTTTGGCTTCATCAATAGATTTGCCTGTGACTGTAAGAATATAAATACCTTAAAACACTTTACTGCTCAATGGTTCACTCCCCTCTTGAATATGCCAGTGTCATTTGGTCTCCTTTCTATGATGTTCATATTGAATCCGTACAACACCGCTTCTTGCGTGGAATTGCATGGAGATTAGGGCGAGAAAGAAGCGATTACTCCTGTAATGAAATTGAACAAACTATAAACATTTCTTCATTAGAAAAGCATAGGAAAGACTTTGATATCATTTGCATTTTTAAAATATTTCATTGTATTATTGACTCACCTTTTTTGTTGCAAATTATCCAGTTCAACATTCCTTGCCGTAGACTTGGAAACAATGAATTGCATTTCCCCAATCAACACTACTAATTATGGGTACCACTGTCCACAATGTAGAGACTTAACTTAACTCAAGCCAGGTCACTTAATATTTAGTTTTATCTTACGCATATTGAAAATTTCAATAAATCAGGTTTTACAAATCCGCTGAATGTCTTGGCGAGCTTAAATAAAGTTGTTTAGTTTTTCACTATATTATGATTAATATTACTTTCCAGGTTATTGGACATGACTTCCCCGACGGCACCCCACCATTGGTCCACCTCCTGTATCGCCCCGGCCACTATGACATCCTCTACTTGTCATAATATCCATTCTCGGGGTTTGTGTTGGAACATGATCTCGGCCGGGTGCCCCCCGTATCTTGGACACCTGGACAGATCGCCGTGCCACATTATTTATCAATTCATATTGCTATCTCATTTAATTATAGATAAAAAAACAGTAACACTTTGCCGCTATGAAAGTGAGGTGAAGCTATGAAAACACGGTGAAGGCTGTTTCTTAAAATAAATAAAAGGTAGTACAGAAGATACTTTGAATTTTTGTACTAACGCGGAGTGAAAAATAAACATTTTGTATACGTAGCTGTGTTAAGTCTTTCTCTGGTGAATCTTAATTTAGGTTATTTCAATCCAAAGGTGTCTTAAATAAAATCACAATGATTTTTTTGGTTGTATTTAAAGTGAAGTGTAAAATAGTGAGTAACCCAATTTATTTTCTCGGATTTTTGGATCAGTCTTCCTGATAACATCCGAACTATCATCACATATTTTTGGATCAGTCTTCCTGATAACATCCGAACTATCATCACATATTTTTGAAGAAATACAAAAATAATTTGCTATTTATACATAGGTACATTAATGTAGCTCATTTCTTGTGGGATGTTACCTCGATGGCGTGCATGTTATTTCTTTTTAAATATAAAAGTAGACAAAAGGGCCTTGCAGGATAAACTGATTTGGTCAGTTGATCGGTTTCATGACTTCAGATGTAAAATCTGGATGGGTTTAGAACGCGTCGGTGTGTCTAGTCTAGCGAGGGAGCAGGACTTTGGGCCAACGACACGACTAACGTTCCGTCAATCTGCCTTAATTTTTTATGGTATTTTCATAAAACAGGCAGGATGAATCCTCCTTTTCAGAAGGAACATTTAGTCAACTGAGCAAATCGGTCCATCTGCATGCAACTCGAGTCGGAGTTTGACCACCTAAGTCAGTAAGGTCATTTGTAGGGCCCCACATGATGTGTTCATATTCGTATTTGGCTTAGATGTTTTTTTGTTTAATGTGTTTGTGCAAGACCATTGTACTTTCCACTCAAAATAAACAGTTTCAAAATATAATTTTTTTTATTGTAAGTTGAATAATATTCCATTAATCTTTTTTTACCCGTCTCTAAAATACTTACTAATATATTTTTATTCATGGCATGCTATCGTTGTGTGCGTGAGCTTCCTAAGTAAGAATAAAACGAAAGTTATTTAACTCCTTCAAGCTAGAAAGTGATGGAAAAAATTAATTTCGACGGTCCACTAATCTGAAGGTCGCGGGTTCAAATCCCGGTGTGCGCAAGTAAATTTTATTTAGTTAATTTGTGCTGTTTCACAATTAATTAATTAAAACTAATATATAGTATATTTGCGCACGTTCCAGAGTGGAAGATACACTCAGTATCGCCCTGGTGAAAGACCACCATTCAGAATTGAAACGTTGCTTGAAATGGCTTTTAGCCGTGTTTGGTGACCAGATCTGAATAGCCAGGTATTTCCCCACCTTCCTCTTCCCTTCCCAATACCTTCAGCCTCACAACATTTCCCAATTGGGGATGCCATAGTCTCACTGGCTCCAGACGGTTGGGAGCAGTTGAGACTCTTGTGCGGTATTCATGTAAAAAAAATAAAATTTAGGTCTGAATAAAAACTGTTTAGCTAGTACCGACAGCCATTGTTTTCAGTCATGCTTTAGAATTAGATTGAAAAAAAGGAAATAAATATACATAATAATAAGTGGATGATTTGTATTGTGCCATTTTTATGAAAAATCACCTCAAGGGCACTGGTATCATGTCTTCATTTAAATCTAAGAATTTTAAGGTAATTTTATTAAAATTCTCCAGTCCTGAAATTGAGCACTAAAAATATTTAAAATAAATACCAAATCTTTAAATAATTGTAATATCAATAGTAAAGAAGGATAAAACAGTAACTGTAAAATCGTGTAATGTGCAGTGTTTTTAGCATTGTCCAGTTATTGCGAGTGCAAAATTGTATCTTCATGCATAAAGTTTCTAATAAAACTTTATCTGAAGTGACCTGCCAGGAGCATGTTCTGTTTTCCTAGTAAGTAATATTTGTGCAGTTGCTTCAAGGCGATCTTACACAAAAATGACACTATACAAATTATCCAATTATTATCTAGTGAATGTTCCGCTTGTGACTGAATGTGCCTTGACTAAAAAAATTGGCTTGTAAACAATAGAGATTACTTTACTTTGATCTTTGCAGCACCACAGAAAGGGAGATGAGGAACCACCTTATTGATGTATTACACTCATGGAGAGATGTTGGAGTGGGCCACAATGATTCAAGGCAGATGCCAGAAATGCTATCTGCTTTGAAGGATATGAATATGAGTGCGAAGGGAACTGCTATTGCCATGATACAGAAATTGACACTAGTCCCCAGATTATTATTTCCAGAATTTACAGACAAAAAAGACACCTGTGTACATTTTATAAACAGGATGCATGCGAAATGAACTACTGGCATCCATCTTTCCTTCATTTAATCCGGGGCTCCTCAAGTTCACTTCATAATAATGAACTCATTTGAAATACTGTTGTAGGCAAATCTCCCGGACTGCTTTCAGAGCAACTATCAATTCTATGATGGAAGGTTTCAGGCTTTTGTCCACAACATGCTTTGCCAACGTGAAAACCTACGGTGGACTGACTGTGTATTTGCACATTGGCTAGTGTTGTATGTAAGCCTGCACCTCATAAATGTTGCAGGTGATTTTCTGGTGGCTCGCCGTGTCGTGAACAAGCATGTACATTTTTCCGATGGTGCGGGCTACTCACCAAAAACGATTCGTGGACAAGAGATCCACCCTTCCCAGCCTTCCACAAATCCCCCAAGAAAAATAAAACATAATTATCAATGTTAGTTTATTATTACAAATTAACATAACATAATCCACACGAGAGCATGTTTTTATGATTATTTTTGACAATGGTACTCAAATAAAGACACTTTAAGTCATAATTATTATCATCTTCTTTCATAACATTATGCATTAAATTTAAAGTAAAAGTCGAAGAGAGATTCACATTTTGAGAGTGAAACCAAGGAATGTGAACAAAAACTAGCAAACTTATCGAACTAATTTGGAATTATAATATAAAAAGCAAGCAAAATGGCCTATAAGCCTTTTGTGCAGTCACATTAAAAGAATAAAATAAAGTCTTGTTTCAGGTGGTGGAGACTTCTCCAGCACTAACCCATCACTCAATTGGATTTATTTGTACCATGTAACGTATGTCCAAAAGTATGAAAGAGATAGCATGACTCAGTGTTAATATACACGGTTGTTTCGGTTGTACTTCATTACTTAAAATAACCCTTGTAACATAGCGACAATAAATACGATAAGCACTGGAAACTAAGAGGTCATCACATTCTTCCCCGCCTTTCCGTGAAAGAAATCGCACCAGCTGCGCCAACTGTGATGTCTCCAGTGATTCATAGGTAAATGATAATACGAAATGACAATATTACAGTATTTATTGTCATTATGTTACAAGAGTTATTCCAAGTAATGAAGTACACGCGAGAAAACCTTTCGCTCGTATGTATTAACACTGAGTCATGCTATCTCTTTCATAGTCGGTTGTCCCTGTCATACTCTTGGACATAAGTTCACCACATTTTAGTATAATTCAAACCAGTTATACAAAGCAAACCCAACTGAAATAATGAAACATCAAGTAATTATCGCAAGACACTTGTGACTATTTAAAAATGCATTCTGGTGAATCACGCGTGGTATAAATAAAGACTCCAATCATTCAGACCTATGTATTCATCAACTACCACGGTAAGAAATGAAGAGCAAAAGAATTATTGGCAGAAGTAAACTCCATCCGGCTCCCTTTTTGGTTTCATACCCGCAAAGAAACCTTTAATATCCTCTTCTTTAACCACTTCCTTCTTGTCTTTGAATGTTTTGAGAAATTCTAGTAATTTCTCTTTCATTCTGTTGTATTCCGTAATAGCATTGATCTGTTGAACATGTCCCAAAGAAGACAACGCATCCATACCCTTCTCATACTGCGAAGAGGAGGTTTCAGTTTTAATTTTTCCCAAGTGTTCGTAAGCCGTAATGGTATCTTCCACATCTATGAGGAATGATACCTTCCTTTCGCTGTACATGCCCAAGCAAGTTGGGCAGGAGCAAAGCATGGAGCGCCAGTCTGAAGGCCAGAAAGCTGCTCCCTTGCGATTTAGCCTCAGGCAAGCTGCGGGTCTTATGCAGTCCATTACTTCACTTTTAATTTTCTTGGCTATTCCTTTAATAGTAACATGATCATGTTCCAATTTTCTTTTCTTGTCTTTTATTTCACAAGTGGTTTCACTGTCATTCATTTTCGGATCTGCATCTTTAGTATTTGAATTATCGGTTACAAGTTCAGGAATTTTGGTATTTTCTATAATTGGTACAGAATCAAGTGGTTTTTCTTTGAGTTCAAGTGGTATTATTTCACTTCGATGGTTTGTTGCACTGAGCTGAGTTTCGGGATCAGGACACATACCAATTTCTCCAGCAGGCTCCAATTGAGAGTCTTCAGATATAGATTCCGTTGTATCAGATTTATTAATGTCACCTTTCAGCTCAAGTGTTTGATTCGAAACAAGGGGTTCTTCTGATGGCTTCTCACGTGTATCCATCAACTCAACCATTTCAGAAACGGAATTAGATATGACATCAGTAGATATGATGGCAGATGCCGATTCCTTGAAAGCAACATCATTTTGATCACTAATTGCAACTTCAGGTGTTTCACTTGTTTTAGACTGTTCAACGATATCATCTTTTCCAGAATTCTCTGCACTGACTTCTTTCATTTGTACAGATTGGGCTTCATCTGGCGTAACAGCATTTGATTCTGCTTCCTCGCACAGTTTGGCATTATTTGAGTTTGGCACTTGAGTGGCTGAATGGTTTGATTCCAGTGTATTTGCACCTTCCAAACTTTTATTATCAATATTTAGGTTCTCCTTTGATTCATTATCCACCATTGAACCATTTTCAGAATGTGGTTTAGAATCAATAACCGCATCGACTAACATGAAATTTTCCTGCAAATCAATGTTATCTGGATTTGAATTAATTTGGTCAATTGTTTCCGCATCTAACTTGGATGAAAAATCGTTTCCATTTTTAATAGGTTTTTCAGTCACAATATCGGTATCATTTTTGGTTACAATCTCGGGTTCAGTAACATTATCGATATCCTTTTCAGATGGCATTATAATATCAGTAATAACACCACTAGCGTTTTCTGTTGAATTCTCCGTTTCAGTAATGTAATCACTGTTTTTTTTTAAAATAACATCATTAACATTTTCTTCAGAATCCTTAATAACATAGTTTTTTTCAATAGTAATGTCATCGACATTTTTTTCGGTTGCAATCTCAGTTTCAGAAACATTGTCGATGGTTTTTGCAGTTGTAATATTATCAATATCTTTTTCAGTTGGAATCTCAGATACAGTAGTATTATCAGAGGTCTTTGCAGCTGTAATATTATCAATATCTTTTTCAGTTGGAATCTCAGATACAGTAGTATTATCAGAGGTCTTTGCAGCTGTAATATTATCGATATCTTTTTCAGTTGGAATCTCAGATACAGCAATATTATCAGAGGTTTTTGCAGCTATAATATTATCAATACCCTTTTCAGTTGGAATCTCAGATACAGTAATATTATCGGTGGTTTTTGCAGTTGTAATATTAACAATATCTTTTTCAGATGCAATCTCAGTTTCAGTAATATTATCATCAGTGGTTTTTGCAGTTGTAATATTATCATGACATTTTTCAGTTGCAATTTCAGTTTCAGTAATATTATCAGTAGTTTTTCCAGTTGTAATATTATCATTATCTTTTTCAGTGGATAACATAGTTTCAGTAATATTATCGCCGTTTTCATCAATTGTAATATTATCAATATCTTTTACAGGCGCATTTTCAGTTTCAGTAATATTATCAGCGTCTTTTGGAGTTGTATTTTCATAATTATTTTTCACCAACTCCACAAACTGTTCTGTTTTAATTTCGCCAGCAGAAATTGGAGCTAAAGAACTGTCGACAGCAACAGGGGTTTCAATGTCAAATTCAGATTTTTCATTTACTTCCATTGCGTTACTATCGGAGCTCTGGATTTCAAGTTCAAGATTTTCACCGGTTACACTTTTATTGGAACTGATTTTCTCCATATTATTTTCGTCAAGGTTTTGAGTGATGACTTCTGCATTTTCTGTTGTTATTGCTTCTATTGCCGAAGGATGGTCAACCTCCATTGATTCTTCCTCCTCAATAGGCTTTATTGGGGAAACATCATTTGGAGGACTCTCTGAGAATGTTAATTTAGTAGATTCAGCATTCATTTCAGATTCCGATGAATTAGTTGGCATCTCCGATATGTTGCTATATTTAGAGTCTAGTTCACTCTCTGAATTTCCGATTGGGGCAATAGCATTGAGCTCTATATTGTCACCTGCTGAGCCAGAAACTAATTCAGCATCAGACTCAACTTGGTCTTTGGCAGAAGTAATCTCATTATTTGAACCAAGAACACCGTCCACCACAGATTGTGGATTTTCAGCCGGATTTATGGTTTCTGTGACTTTTTCAGGCTGCTCAATGGACTTTTCGTTTGCATTTTCAGAAACATCATCAGTAGTTACATTGAGTTCCATGCTGACATCATTGTCAGTTTTGTTTTCAACTGACACTGCATAGCATAGATAATCATTCAAGAAGTCATTGTTGTCCATGCATGACTGACAGATCATTTCAGAATATTGATCAGGGGGTGGCAATTTGGAATCTAAATGCTGGGAATGCAACCAATCTTCGCACACAATACACTGAATCATCTCGTCTTCTGGTTCAGTGGCATCAGGGTCTGGATAAGGTCGGTGGCAGACACAATACAATCCCGAGAAATTTTGGTTGTATTGGTTTTGAGAATTTGGTTCAGATTTTTGGCCTGCAAAAGAACAAGGCTTAGATTTGAATTTAGGTCCACCGCAGTCACATCGGAAGTTTCTCTTAGTGTAGAGTTCAACGAAGGTGTGTTTCTCATGGCACGCGAGACTGCAAGCAAGGCACACTCCGGAGCGAAGGGACGGGTCGTCCACCGACTCCGGGCAGCAAGTCAAGCAGGCGTATAAGGCTTGCCTTTTTATATAGCCCTGAAATAATAATGTTTTATTATTTTTTTTATAGCAAATAAAAAATAATGATATATTCACTGGGATTTCCCGTGCTGGGGATTTCATTTACAAAATATGAAATTAAATTGAAGTGATTGCTGAAAAAAAAAATAATTGTAAGGTGAGATGTTTTAAGTGCAGTTGAGTGGTTTCAATGTTAATATATTTTTTTATTTATTTAAGATATCCCCGTGTAATGAAACCAGCATTTTATTTGATTTTTCAATTTATTATTTATAATAAATATAATATTATTAATGTATTTTTTGATTCATCTGAAATCTGTTAAGATATTATTCATTCAATTTTTAAAAAAACATTGTGGTGGGGCGAATGTACCAGCTGCAGCAAGAACATGTTACAATTAAAATTATATGAATTTACTGTTGATAAAATGATGGACATTTTCAATATTTCATCAATTTTTTTTTGCGTATATATCTCATTCACCGATTTTTTATACTCTACCAGATGTGAAAATCCCATTGTAGGATCGAGGAATTCTTAGTCAGATTCTTTTTTCAGAAATATATACTCACAAATGGGTATAAAGGCCTGAAAACGTTGGGAAGAAGAGTTTCGTAAATTCAATGAGATGGAATGTGTGGCAGTTTTAGATTGGGAAAACAATTCATCGGCAATTTTATGCACGGAATCAAATACCGGTTAGGGGAGCGATCACAAGATAATAAAATTAATCGGCGAGCCTTACCAATGGATACGTGCAATTCTTATCGTCACTAGCTCCCAGTACAGCTTCGGCATCTTCTTCGAAAGCTTCTTGTTCCTTCAGTACGTCGACCATCGTCACGCTATTGTCATCTCCTTCCATATTTAATACGACTTATCTCTCCGAAATACAAATACCAAACAATCTTACGGCAGACGGACTTACAGGTAACCAAATCGCAATCTGCAGTTTTCAACCGCTCAACCCGGTCCAACGGCGTAGAAAAATAATAAGCGAAGGATCACCGAACGTCCGACATCGAAAATCGAGAATCCAGAGAAAAACGACGCCGGCTAAGCAATATTTTCTATGATCCAAATGTCAATCCCGCCAAAAAAGGTGTTGCAAGTGGTTGAAAACATTTTATATTCCAGGTACTTTAATAAAAATAATAATTGGATTATTTGTATAGCGCCGTTTTTGTGAAAAATCACCTCAAGGGCGTTGTACAAATATTACTTCCTATTCTTTAACTAATTATGTACAGACATATACAGAAAAACATACTTACCTGATGTATGATCGAGTGAAAAATGTTGAGATTCGTAAAGAATGCAAGGCTGATGTAAGCGTAGTGAGCAAGATTAAGAAAGGGACACTTAGATTGTTTGGGCATGTAGAGCGAATGAACGAAGAAAGGAGTGTAAGGAGAATATATGACGCGAATGTGAATGGAAGAAGAAGGCGGGGACGCCCGAGGAAGACATGGCACGATCAAGTGAATCAAATACTCGAGTCGGGCCATGTCAGAAGTCGGAATAACAGAAGAGAATGTATGAGGCGTTGTATGAATGTGAATGAAGCAAGAAGTGTATGCCAAGATCGAGTTGTTTGGCGGTCCGTCCTCTCTGCCTACCCCTGCGGGGAAACGGTGTGATGGTTAGTTAGTTAGTTAGTTACTTACCTGGCAGGTCGCTTCAGATGAATACAGTTTTATTAGAAAATTTAAGTATAAAGGTGAAAGTTTTGAAATAAAGTATAGAGATGAAAGTTACTTTGTGATGGAATTCTGCCATAATTGCGTTTTCCATCTACACCGAAGGTTTCACGAGTGGTCATGTGGACAAAACCGGGAGTGAACGTCCAATGGCTCGCTCCTAGTTGCTACATTACTACATTTGTCAGTAATCAAATGAACGTCAGTGAGAGCGCCTTACGCGAACACCTCCATCTTCAACGCAAAAACAAAAACTTCGCACTGATTCACGACAGCTACAATGGCTATTACATTGATATTAATAATCCAAGAAGAAGAAAATCTACTTTAGTTACATTTTGTTTAATTGATACCGTATTCCATGGTTTACTGCTTAAAAAACTTAATGCAATGGGTGTTGCTAATAAAGCACTAGATTGGTTCAGAACTTATCTTGGGAATAGAACACAGAGTAATGATTAATGATCATATTAGTTCAAATAAATCAATTTTATATGGAGTTCCTCAGGGTAGTGTTCAAGGTTCAATATTATTTTTATTATATATTAATGACCTTTGTAAATTATCATTATTGGGTTCTTCAGTTGTATTTGCATATGATACTGTTTTGGTTTACTGGTGATACTTGGGATGAAACTTATGCTAAGTGAGTCAGGATTAAAGACTGTTAAAAAGTGTCTTAATCAAAACCTTTTAACTTTAAACACACTAAAATCTAAATATTACTTTTAGCATTTCTTCCGTAAGTCAACCCTCTGTAGACCGTTCCTTAACAATACATTGTTGTGTACACGAGTGCAATTGTCAATATTTGGAAAGAGTAGACAATATCAAATATATTGGCTTAATTATTGATAAATATTTAAAATGGAATGATCATAATGCTGTATTAACAAACAAAATAAGAAAACTAGCCTATATCTTCAAGACCCTAAGAAATACATTGGTCAAAGTTACACTAAAATCTGCATATTATGCTCTTGTTCAATCTCTCCTTTCATATAATGTTGTATGTTGGGGTTCATGTTACAAGACTACCCTAGAGTCCTTAAATGTTGCTCAAAAATTTATTTTAAAAATAATGTACAAGAAAATAATGATAATAATGTTTTTTATGTCCATCACACTTATTATACAGTGAAAGTAAAATTATGACAGTAAGGCATTTGTACATAATACAGGCTCTTTGTAAATTTTTTAACAATATTGATACTGCTATAAGGTCACAACAAGTGCGCAATACTAGAATTGGTTCTTCTCTAGTGTATCAGCCGGCAAATAACAGAACATCATTTGGACAAAGGAGTTTTTCTTGTAAAGCTCCTTTGTTATATAATAGGCTCGGTGACAACATTAAAACTATAGATACGCTAAATTTATTTAAAAAAATGGTCAAAAAGTCTATGTTAGCTGAGAGTGGTGATTTCGCTTTATCCATGTTATCCCTTATGTTGTAATCAATGTTGAAAATTTATGTATTCACGATATTATAATTATTATCTACTTATTACTATTTACTTCTTATTACTTACTGATTACTACTTATTACTATTTACTTATAATTCTATTTTTTTACCTACATTTTATTATTTACTTAATACTATTTACATAATTTTATTTAGATATCATTATTTACCTTTTTTTATTTACATACTATTATTTAATTATTTTTATTTTTATTTACATATTATTTACCTATTTTTATTATTATTATGTACTTATTACTATTTATATAATTTTATTATCATGTACTTATTACTATTTGCCTATTAATATTTACTTAATATTGAATGTGTATTATTATATACTTATTAATAATTACTATTTTTTATTCATATATTATTATTTACTTATTAGTATTTACTGATTATTATTAAAATGTAAATCCGCTTATCTCAACACAGGATTATTATCCCAGTGAGACGAGTGGCTAATGTTTTTGTTGTCACAATTAAATTAAATGAAATTAAATAAATAAATAAATTATTTGATATTTTCAAACAAAAAACCTTAGCTTAAATAAAACAGTTATATTATTTGGAAAAAAAATCATAATATCTCGACTGCCATAATACGGGCATGTGCCTAGTTGGTAGTCGAAAATAATGCAAACTTTGCACCAAAAACTATAAATATGAATAAATAAAATTAAAAAATATACATGTCAACTTTTCAAATCACGAGACAGACCAAGGCGTATTTCTTTAGCGAAGTACCAGAAAATAATTTTAAAATTATGTTAAAGCTAAGAAAAATTCTAATTAAAGTATTCATGTATCTAAGGATTGTATCGAACACAGGTATGTATCATTTTTATTTTTAAATGATAAATGAAGCGCGACTTCCAAAGTGAAATTTCAAATTCCAAGAGACAAGGGGTATTGCCATTATTGCCGAAGTCAAACACAAGAAATTCGATTAATTTATTTTGTCATCGGCCACACTTCTGGCCCGCCCGATGGCAGCCGCTACACGCTTGGTTTTAACCGGAAATACTAGGTCTAGTAATTCCATTCTCCTTTTCTGTGGCCACACCTCTTGTGGGGTAGGAATTTACCGCCACACGGTTCGTTTTGCTCATTTATGGTGAAACCACTGGGCCACCCGCTCATGTGGAAGCTACTTAAGGGTATATAATAGGAGATTGACAGAAAATAGGAAATATTGACAATATATTACTGCGTTTCATGTGCCATTCCTAGGCTTGATATTTTTTATAAGCAAATAATGGGTTATTGTTTTTCACTTCGTATTTTTTTTTCGTAATTAATATAGGCATTTGAATATAATTAATTAAACTTTGATACACAATGAAAACCTCCATTAGGCCGTTGATGTCGGTTTATGACGTCAATAATGACTTTAGACGATATTTTAAAATTAAAATGCATAGGTAATACACACATCTTTGACTTAACAGCTTCTAATAATCATTGTGACGTTTGTTGAGAGCAACAATAAAATATATACTTAATTTCGCACCAATTTTGAACGATTGCGTCGCCATTGTTATCATTCCGTAATTTCCGCATGAGAAGCCCGCGGTGAATGCAGTGTGACTTTACGCTGCCCTAATTTAGGCCTCATAAACGAAAAATACTATCTAAACGCCCTGTGTAATAGTTAGAAAAGGAGCATATCGACCCAATTAAATCTTTGCAATCATATTAGAAGGGTATCCAAACAGTTAGTTTAACAAAACATCTATAAATACGTAAAATGTTGACGTCGTATGTACTTTCGACAGCTAGCCTTACATTGATCGCGATACCGGCGATACTGACGCAAGTTTTATGTTATAGTTTCGACAGTTAGGAACGCACTGTTACAGCCACCTAGCGACAAAAAAGAAGACGACTTGACAGTGATTGCTAATGAGTTGTCTTTTTCTATGGAAAATTCTATAGAAAAAGACAATCCACATGGAAACTGGACGAAAAAAAGTATAATTCATCAACTGCCAAATTGTCTTCATTTTTTGTTGCTAAGTGCTTTTAACTGACGAAAGTACAACATAAAACTTGTGTTAGTATCGCGATGAGCGTAAACAATCGAAAATCGGAGATATTAAGTAAAACAACCAACTACTAAAAAGGTGTGTCTTGTTTACAGAACCGTATATTTTGGTAAAGTATTTAGTATGATCCTTTTTACAAATGTTTCGTCATTTACTTACAGTTGTAAAATCGCATTAGATTTGTACGGCTTGTTAAATTTTGTGATGCCACGGCTGCGTATTTTGGGTTTTGTTATACACGGTGTTCGGAAACTTGTAGTTTAAGCGGAAAATGGTGAATTTACCTCACATTTGGAGTCTTTCTGGAAAAAGTTCTTTGATTTGAGGCTTCATTTTCGAGATCAAAGATAAATTTTTCGTTTTTTGTTTTTATCAAAGTATTACGGCTAATATTAAGACTAAAATGAACAAAAATAATATTTACATACGCAATTGAGGAAATGGCAATGATCTGGTGTAACAAAAGAAAGAAGAAGGTCCATTGTAAAATCACAATAGATTTGTGCAGCAAACGGTAACAATTGATTTGGAATTAACATTTCGAAGAGGTAGAATACACGGTGTCCGGACACTCGTGGTACAAGCGGGAAACTGGTGAATCTACCTCACATTTTTTGTACAAAGGTAGATATTAAAAAAAACTTTGTTTATTTGGGTTAGTATTCTAGTACAGATGAATACATTTTTATGCTGTACCACCAGTTTTCGGACACCGCGTATTGATTTGGTTTCCAAAGAGTACGATTGTGAGCTCTAGTACCTAAAATAAGAATTTAAAAAAAAGTTTCTGTTCCTGTATATGTAAGCACGGATGATTAGCTTAATTCTAATGAATTCCTTCAAACGTATTTTTTATCTATCTCAAACATCATGTGGGTACATTTAATTGACTTACTATGAAAATGTAAAGATTAAAACAAAAACGGATTTAAGTTTGTTTGCTCCTAGTGTTTTGGTTTGATTACCAAACACCACGTACCCACGGTAACCGAACAATTCGGCACATCTTTGAAAAGTGATATAATGAAAAATTATGATAAAAAGTAGTTAACTTTGTTAGGTTACATTAGGTTTTTCTGTTGTCCAAACGTCATGTACGCTAAATAAAAAAGATAAACGAACAACTCGTCATTCAGTTTGCTTATTTCGTTTAAAACCTTTTATATATTATTTTCTATTTGATCTGTTTCCCAAACACCATGTACTCAAACGTATAATATTATTTTGTCAAGATAATATTTGGAGGTTTTATATTAGGAGATTCATAGAGGGTTGGTAATGTTGGTATGCATGGACAAAATGTTGGCATTTTGATATGTAATGCCGTTTCATACGGCTACCCTATGTTTATATGTATATATATATATATATATTTAAAAAAAAATATTAATTGATATACAGGTATTGATAGTTTTAAAAACATCATAAAAGTCGTCAATATTACAATAACTTTATTAGTATTACAGCGTGCAGAAATCCAACAGCATTGTCAAAACTAATCATTTTGATAATAAGGAACTCCAGTCCATTTTTTTATCATTAATGACGTTCAAACTTAAATTCCAGTATATTTCGTTTTTTTTTCTGAAGTTAGTTTTCATAGTTAAAATAATTTTCAAAGTTTCAATGTTTCAAAGCCTGCCAAAATGCTCCAAATCTATGGCCGGTCTGTTTTGAGGTTAGAATGTCAAATGTCAAAACAAGGATGAGCTTTACTGTACCTAATTTTATATTCTTTTCATAGTAAACCATAACTAAACATATGTAATAAAATTACGAACCTTTTCAGAAATTTTAACTCAAAGAATAATAATAGTATTGAAATATTATCCTAATATCCGTATTGATTCATTAGTTTTGCTCATGAATACTCTAATTTATTTCACATATAATAGTTTTTTTTTGTATATTAAACAACAATTAATGAGCTTAAAGTCACCCAAATTGATTTTAAATAATGATTTATAATTTCTATATACATTATCAGCCATTTTGGGTCAGTGGTTTGTTTTTGACAACTGGAAAGGTTAGGCACGTTTTTGTGTGTTCTTCGATTTTTTACTTTCGGTTCGTTTTCTGAGGCATCGTCAGTCTGATTGAAGTGAAATTTTAGATTTTCTTTATTTTCTATGTCTTCATCAGCTTTTCTTCAAAAAATCCAAAAAATTGATTCTTTTTAGAAAAAAATTGTTAATAATTGTTAATCCTATGGTGGAATTTCCTAGTTTTGGTCGGAACTTGATAGCCGTTTTCTGGGGCATCATCAGTCCGATTGAAGTGAAATTTTAGATTTGCTTTGTTTTCTATGTCCTTATCAGCATTTCTTCAAAAAATCCAAAAAAATCGAAGAAAGGCTAACCTTTCCAGTTCTCAAAAACAAACCACTGATCCAAAATGGCTTATAATGGTAACACATGATAAACATGTGTACCAACATAACAAAAAAAAACGAAAATCGAATGTACACAGCCCGCGAAAATTCAAAATTCACCTTTTCTTTTGAACACACCTCGTATAATAAAAGTCACATATTTAGGGTTGGCGTTTTCTGATCTATATGAATACATATTTTTAAAGCCATTGTATTTTTAACTGGAGTTCCTTATTACGCAATTCAGAACATTATGAACAATATTATATATTGAAACAGTTTTGTGCATATTAAGATCGTCGTACTTATGATATTTAATCATCGTGATGAACACATTCATTGACTATATCATGGCTCCACTACTCGTTGGCCGTTGATGGGCCAGCGCTGGCCATTGGTCGGCAAAGTGCGACTCCAGAGCCGCATGCGGCTCTTTGGCCCCTTAAGTGCGGATCTGGCACAAATATAAAAAAAAAAGTTTTCCGACCACTGAGGATGGCTGGCTTGGCGATTTCCGGCGAGCCACTACGCAATGGCGACATTGGTGACGTGTCACTGACGTTCAGTTCTACTTTCAACGTGTCTCCGGGTGGACGTACCGCTGCGGCAATATATTTGGTTAAAAACGAGATGATTAGTTTTTATTAGTATATTAGGCAATGACATTAAAAACAAATGATATGTAAATGTAATTTTATGATATTATATGCTACCTAATATCATAAAATTAATTTCGGATATTCAGGAAATGTAATATTTTTTTAATAATTTGTTGTTATTGTTTTGTTTTTCCTCTCTTCCAATAACTGTACCCCAATAAAAATAGGGTATAAATGCAGACATATTTATTTAAAAATAATTATTTTAAGTACAATATTCGGAGAACCACAATTTACAAAAATACCTATTTAGCGTTTATTTTTGTATTTGGGATTTCATATACTCGTACATTCATCAAAGGAATGATGCGATGCATTTTATAGTTTCATCACATGTTGCAATTGCACAAACTACTGCAATTACGTTTAAAAATGTTTCGAAGCTACGTAAATATTACTAACTAGGACGTCACCTCCAAAGCACGTTCAAGCGGACACTGAACAGTTCGCCACGTATCGTGTAGTGGGCGCCACCATCACCATCCTTTGACGTGTGTTCGAAAAACCGACAACAAGGCCATCCCGCGCCATCACAAGCGCCATCACAGGCCAGCGTACGCCGTCATCCGCCATCATCCGCCATCACACGCCACTATGCCCACTACACCATGGGCCATACGTAGTGGGCATAGTGGCGTATGATGGCGCATGATGGGCCATCATCGGCCATCATCGGCCATCAACGGCCAACGTATAGTAGGCACATGAAGTAGCATATGACAGAAACGCCAGGAGACGTCTTGTTGAAGCGATGGGCCGCTTTCTGACCTGGATAAGGGGAAATTTTATATGAAGATTTTTAAATAGTTTGATATACCCATTGGTACTTCCCACATGGTCGAATTCACAGACCTACTTATTTTGAAACATGTGCGTCTCATTTCATGATAACTCCCCCGACTAGATAGGCGTTGAACAAATTGCACAATAGGCTAGCATCTTTCATTATTGACGGATCGGAACCCGTGACAAAGCTCAGCTCTTACCTATTATTGTAAAATATCGGCATAATTTTAACAAGTACACTTCCACTCGAGGATAGTAATAAACTGGCGGCCCGCCAAACAAACGGGTCATAAACCGACGCTTACTCGGACCGGAAGGACCTCGGGAACCGTGGGACGAGTTCCCCGGAATTCTTATAATAATTATGATAATATTGCCGAACGGGCCTACCAGCGGAATCTAGCGGTCAGATTTAGGTAATGGTCGACAATAGCGCCAGGGAACCCTTGCAATATTTCCGTCAACGGAAAAAGGGAGAACTATATCCCCACGACAGATGATAACCAGCAACAAGAGGAGCTGGTGGTCATGACAGTTGAGTTCAGAACCCCGGCTCGGGAGGTTGCCCCATCTCCGCCCTTCAGAGAGGGCACCCAGGACGTGGGGGTCGTTGAGACACGTAACAGTTGAGTTGAGAGCCCCGGCTTAGGAGGTTGTTCCATCTTCGCCCTTCGGAGAGGACGCACAGGCTGCGGGACCAGCTGAGTTCCGAATGCAGAATATGTGGACAAGTTGACTCTACGCTTCCGCCCAGGAAGGTACCCATGTCCATCGCAGGAGGAAGTCCGAGTTCTTTCCTTGTGCGAACGGTCAGAGTTGACTCCACTACTCCGTCTCGGATTTGTCCCCTCTCCGCCCTTCGGAGAGGCCGCTCAGGCCACGGGACAGTTGACTGTACGCTTCCACCCAGGAAGGTACCAATCTCCGCCCCTCGGAGAGACCGCCCAGGCTCTCTGTCATCAATTGACTTTACGTCTCCACCCCAGGAGGAAGTCCGAGTTCCTAGCACTGCGAGTCGACCCCACGCTTCCGCCCAGGACGATATTGATCTTCGCCCTTCGGAGATCAAACCCTAGAGACCGCCCAGACCTCTGATTATCGCCGTGTTAGTACCTACTCCCGACCCGGAAGTACTTCGATATCTAGTGCGATCGCGAGGATTCTGCATACGAAGCCGCTTTCTGGACCCTGGATAGTCATCAGAAAAGGGAAGTGCCTTTGAACTCTTTTTATAATTCTCCCACCCTGTCACCCAGTGAATACTCAGACTTCCACGTAATATCACACCTAAAGATGAAGACTTTTCCGCAGAATGACTAAGATTTTCCTGTAGAATTAAGCCAAGTGAATCTCTAGTTTTAAGAATCAAACTTTTTCGTAGGCTTAAGCAAAGTGAATCACTAATTTTAAGAATAAAGACTTTTAAGTAGAATTAAGTACTTGACTCTCTAATTTTAATGATATTTTTGTACCTATTTAGGATTAACTATACTTTAAGACTAACCCCTCGCATAGAAGAATAAACGACTTACAGTAAATACCTAAAGCGAGTTTTAGTTCCTCTCTTTTTTGCGTTATTCCAAGAGAAATAATGAAACCCACTTAAGTGAGGATTCCATCGAAGATCGTACAGATTCTCGACATTTGGCAGCGGCAGCAGGAAAACCTTTACTTAAAAACAATTTTACTTAAAAAATGGGGTCAGACAGGGAGGTTGCATGTCTCCAGTATTGTTCAACATATAAATGGATAAATTCACCCACAGGCTAAAGAATGCTGCCATATCGGAGGACAGTGTGCCAACAATGTGAGTTATGCAGATGATATGGTTTTGATGACACCGTTGATAAGGGGGCTACGTCTCTTTCTGAAAATCTGTGAAGAGTTCGCACACGAAAAAAACATGCTGTATAGCCCAAAAAAACAATATTACCGATTATCAGATATGGACAGGGTCCTAAGAACATTCCACCAGCTTTCTTGAATGGTGAGCTTCTGAAGGTGGTAAAGAAAGTCAGTATCTGGGAGAAGTCATTACTAATAAGTTGATGGATGACGATGATATCGACAGGCAAAGACGAGCACTCAGTAACAGTTAAACATGCTCAGTAGAAGATTTCGGCTTTGCAGTCCACTCGTGAAAAGGACAGTATTTCTTCGTTCTGTACAACTCTTTCGACATGCGAGCTTTGGGCGAACTTCAAAAAGGGTAGCATGGAAATACTTCGCGTACAGTACAACGACACCTACCGCGCGATGTTCGGTCTTTTCAGACACTGTAGTGCTTCCAACATGCTCACGGAAGGGCGAGTTCCTGGCTTTGCATCTCTCTCTCAGGATTTAGGGAGAGGGTAAACAAATCCGGAAATGTCCTTTTCATTGAATCCTGCCATAGTCCAGATTCCAGCATAGAGGAGAGATGTTGAAAAATATTAGCTCCATCAATCTTAAGTACAATAATATACTAACATCTATTATATTCTCTTTATATTTAGATTTTCATTAATACATATTATTTATGTTATTTGTACATACTTTATGGGATGTGTGGGACTGCACTAACCTCCCCAAATTCCGGAATAAATAAATAATTATTATTAAGTAGCAGACTAACAAGTTTTCCTTTTATCATGCCTTTTCGAAACTCATTGTGACTGATTGTTTCGAAAATGATTTCTCGATTACGTTTCTCACTACCTGACATGCCGTATTTATAACTTTTCTATGACTTTATCGAACCAGAGAAGAAGACAGAAATCTTGACAGTTCGCTAAAATGGCTCAAGCACCGCCAGTGCCGACAACTCCATTGGAGCTTTTAACACCAAGGAATGATCGGATAGAACCATTTCTTACAACATACTATGGACCTATCGTAGGATCACTTTTTGGGTTTTCGGCAGTTATTTTTGTAAACTTCTTGGGACGCCGTCCGGTATTAAGCGGTAAATTGAAAAAAAATGCATGGAATTATGTAACATCCATTAAAAAAGGGTACTAAACTGTTGTCTTGTTTCGTAGGTATCCATAGACATATCGTGTTTACTGCAGGATCTGGCATAGCATGTACTTACGCCCAGAAAGTGCGCGAAGATTACTATGCAGAAAAAGATGCCGTTCTTCGTCATTATTTAACTCTCCACCCCGATGATTTCAAACTGCCAGGTTAGTATGTTTTGTAAAACATAATAAATTAAATTAAGATTTAAAAGTTTTGGTTCTTACTTAAACACCCAGAATTTCTTGTCGAGTAAAACAACACTTGATCAAGCGTGGGGCCCGAGTGCCCGCTCTAGTCGAGCATTCGGCACGGCAGATCATGCAGCGTACACCAGAAACACATGTTTGTACATACAAGTATCCTGAGTGGTGGACGGTTGAGCGGTGGACAGAGTTTTTGCCGAGGTTTTAACCTGGTGATTTAAGGGGGAAGACTCAAATAAGGCGCTAAACGTCACTTCGCAGTATGCTAACGTAAGCAATACAACACATAATTTATCTGCAAATTCTTAACAGAAAGTTACGAAAGTGTCTAAGGTTTTCAGTGATGTAAATTCTTAAACTGTAACCTTTTATATTATATATGAAATACCTACAGTAATTTTAAGTAAAACGCTCGACAGTGCCTTCGCCGTTATGTTAACTGCACCCATTACAAACATATTTAATCAAAATCCTTCCACAATCTCAGAGTAAATAAGACCAAGAACCAAAAGCGTTTATTAAAAATAATTCAGTAAATCTAGATTTTCACTGTAATTCCCTCAAAGTTCAGGAATTTTTAAATTCAGTTCCGTCATACAAAAAACGTATGACAATTTCTGACCCGCGCGATTGTTGATAAAACGATTTATTTCGCTGGAGTAAATCAGTTGTGAGAAGTCCTTCAGAGCGAGCGGACGTCGATTTGAAATTCGATATTTCTGTCTGTTTTATGACGAATAGCTGGGAAGAGAGGTGTTAAACTGCCACCGGAATGTAGGAATTACGTATTTTCGATTTTTTTTTTTTATAATCACATTTCTTTACAACGTTCTTTAAGATGGTCCAAAAAGTGATTAATTTATTATACGGCACAATATAAAAGACCTGCGCACTGGAAAAAAACTGACGGACGTGGTACAGATCTACAAGATTAGATCTTTGCAGGTGGTCAACAGCAAAACTAATGAATGAACGAATTATTTTTAAAATCTTAACATTTTTGTGCCCATATAATTTACAATCTTGACGCCCCTGACTGCATATATAAGTATGCCGATCTGTGCCTATCAAAATCCATAGTTTTAGCGGCTATTTTGAATTTCTAGATATTCACACCGATTTGGTTAGAAAGCGGCGTAAGTCATGTTAGGGGGTGCTGAAGTCAAATTTAATGTCAACCTGAGTAATTTCGATGGTCATTTTTAATTTTGAGTTTTCTACCGATTTGGTTCAAAATCGGAATTAAAGTGTTTGGAAGTGAACTGAAATCAAATGCAAAGAATGATAACAAAGAATGTTTTTCTTCATTTCAAATTGTAGAATCTTTATCCTACTTTAAAAAATATTAATTAACCTTCACCGAAAAATTACCCCTTAATTAATAATTTTTAAAAAAATAGCGAAGTTTGTTTTTTTTTATTTCTCGCTATTTTTTTTAGTGTTTAACCAATTTTGACAGTGAAGGGGTAATTTTTCGGTGAAGGTTAATCAATATTTTTTAAAGTAGGCTAAAGATTCTACAATTTGAAATGAAGAAAAATATTCTATGTTATCATAATAACATAGAATGTTTTTCTTTATTTAGAACACCTGTATTTCGGACGATATTAGGTCCTTGGAGACCAATTTGTTTTCAAATTGTACCATCTTTAGTCTACTTTAAAAACAATAGATTAACCTTTACCGAAAAATTACTCCTTCACTGTCAAAATTGACCAAAACACTAAAAAATAGCGAAAAATAACAACTTACAAAAAATTTGAATAATTTAGAACCGCTGTATCTCGGACATTATTAAGTCGTTAGAAACGTATTTGATTTCAAATTATAGCATATTTGGTCTACTTTGCTTGGGGGAGGGGCAAGGGGAAGATAGGAGACTTTTGTGAAAATACTCCCTGTTATAGGTATTATTCACCGGCAAAATATCAGTTTTTCTTATTGCCTTCATTGACTTGGTGAATTGTATTCAAGCTTATTGTGTGCGTCTGGAGTGGGTTGTAAATCATCGTTATCTACCTATGTTATATTTTTACTGCTGTTTAGTATACAATATTGAAGGGAGTTTCTAAATCCCAAAAATTATCAAAGACAAATAATTCTTATTCCCGATTAATAAACGGGATCTAATTCACATCCTCCATCTTGGTTCCCAATTCAAATGTAATAGTAGAATTATTTAACCATTAATAAAAACCAAAGCCACTAATAGAATAGCCATATAAAAAAGCATTCAATTCATTTCAACCACCTTGAATCCCCTAGTGGACAATCGAAAAACGGATTCCTTGATTCAAAATCCATGAAAATAATTCCCTGTGTCAAAAAGCTATGCTTATAAGTATTTCTGAGCAGTTGGTCCACGTTCCCATTTCTATAATATTTCCGAAGCTAAAAAAAAAAATTATGCTGTGAAGAAATAAATATGTAAATAGTAACAAAACAAATCTTTTGTAAAAGGGAGGCACTTTGTATGGCTACTGACAATAATTAATATATTATATATAAATTGAAAAAAACATATTCTCATCAGTTACCCTATCCTATTACCAACAGATGCTAAGTTAAGTCTGTCAAGCTTCTATTTATTTATTTTTATACAGCGAATAAACGAAAAAAATATAGAGCAAATGTTTTTTGTTTCGTATTGCATCAATAAGCTGAACATTTTTTAATCCGCCGTGGTCTACATTATCCACATTTCCCCAATCCTGCTGCCGGATCGCGGTGGTCCGTGGTTTTAAGTTTGAGGCCTAAAATTCCTAACGGCGGTGAATACGCGGTCTTATACTGGACCCTTAATAGTGTTTGTAGTACACGTATGTGATGTCGTTGGAAAAAATAATATCCGAAATTTATTATAAGCCTGAAACATGGATGTCTACTTATCCCCCTTTCAAAAACAGAATAATCAAGGCGAGAGTGTGGAAAGAATTAGCAATAATACTCAGAATAAAAGGTTAAAAGTTTAGTTTTTTTTCACTCTGACCTTCCTTACACAGTAAATCAAATTTTAGAAATGAATTTTCTTAATACATGTTGATAATATCGTATGAAGCCATGATGGTAGTTTCAATTTGTGACTGTTTCAGTGTTAGTAACTTTTCTCTCCACGGTGATGATATTTACATAAAAATGTATTACGTATGGAAATTTAATGTAAACCAAAATTTAATAATGTTATTATTAAGTTCTGCAAGTATTTTAGTTTTTATTATTCTGACAGCTGTTTCGGTGTTCAAGTCCCTTTTAAGAGTGTAGTTTGAAAATGGCCTTGAACGCCGAAACAGCTGTTACAATAATAAAAACTAAAATACTTGCAGAACTTAATAATAACATTATTAAATTTGATTTTCACTAAATTTCGAAAAAAAAATTAATGGATGTCTGTGAATTAAACATCAAAACAATTAATATTATATCTGGCTTGAAGAAAGGACAGTTGTGCTGAAATTTATTGGCTTTATAATTAAAAAATTGGTGTATACAAGAGAGAAAGGTTACACCGGATTTATCAGCTGGAGAACTATATAAAGTTGAATTGTGAAATATTGCTATGATACATCTAACAAGAGATCCTTTTTTTATTTCACCTTTGGTTTAACCTTTGGAACGCTGAGCCCCCACGATCTAATACTTCCATAGTGCGCCGTGGGCAAATTTGCAAGTGGCCCCTTTTTGGATTGTAACTTACTTGTTTTGTGCAAAATAATGTTTTCGTAAATTGTAATGTCTAAACAAGATAATGTGTTACATTACCGATCGGATACGCTGGCATTCAATGGATACAAATTTGGATTTCGGTGAACTAAAAGTTAATCTATAGCAAATAGAAACGGAGGAAGATATTGCCTGGAAGTGTGCCGACTTCCGCTGAGCTACGACCAAACTGTACGGAGTATCAAAACGGCGGAGTCGATGAAACTTATGAGTTTAGTGTATTGGTGAAAACAAAAGTGGGGTGCCGCAATGCGTAGATGCCATTTGCAGTAGTATGGGTGAACGATTTATGAAACTTTAGTTTCATACTAATTAATAATGATTCATGGCCCATTTCCCTTGTTTCTATTATCTATGGTTTAATCATTCCAAGAACTAAGTTTTTTTTTTTTTTCAGAACGTAAGAAATTCTCAGAAGTACTTCTCCCATGGGTGCCCATTCGCTAAATGGAGCTGTAAGCAGCGTCTTGTCAATAGATTTGTAAATATTATAATTTTCGTGTTAAAAAAACACAATTTTTAGGTTTTTTCTAGGCGGCCCATGGCGGTCACCATCGAAATTATTATTTAAATTCAGTTTTATTTAAATAAATAATGCGTTGTTATCAATACTGTAAAGGGTTACTGTTTCCTTTGATATTTAATTAAATAGAAAGCTTTGAGACCAATTTGTTTTCTTTCATTATTCCTAATTTAGTGATTAACATGTTGGTGGACCGAGATGCTGCACATTGTCCTATCGGCAATACCAATTCGTACACAACGCTGCACGGTGTCATCAGCTGTCAACAGATTTATGACGGAATGGCTAGCAGCGTCTTGATTTTGACACTAGCCATATACAAACATTCCGCTTTGTGTAACAAAGCGAATAAACAAAACACCTCTACTGTCTCACCATAGGCCTCATCTAAGAAATAATGAAATTTTTTACAAAAATTCCAGTTCTTTTTTTTAAAGAAAACTTGCATTACAATACAACTTATATGAAGGCAGAATACCGTCCTTCAATGTGTTAATTGATTTTCACAAGGTCTACCTAATGAAAAAAATTAATTCCAAAATTGATACGCACAATCATATTAAGCCATATTGAAAGGGTTATTGAACAAGTTATAAAATTTTATCATTACCGTTCAAATAAAAATCATCAACCCTAAAACATAGTTTTGAGATACCACAATTTTGAAGTTAATGAAGATAAAATCAGAATACTGCATATTTTAAACTTTTATCTTTCTGTATAATGTAATAGATAAATTTCAAAAGCATTAAAATAAGAATTTTATTTTCCACATTAAAATTTAGATATCTCAAAGCTGTGTTTCGGGGTTGGTGAGTTTTAATGGTGATGATAAAATTTATTAACTTGTTCAATAAGGCCTACGCAGGACGGGTTCTGTCATTCTTTAATTGGTTGATGAATCTACTGGGTCTGTTGAGTTTGGATCATCATTTTCGAAGGCCCCAGATGAACAGAATTTTAGGAATCTGGATATGTTCACACTGCACCCTATGTTCATACCTCTTTATGAGGTGGTCGATAGTTCGGTGAGTAGGACTGTCGGCTAAAAGTTGGGCGGGCAGAATTGATACTCTCTTTTCAACATCACCCATTCCATAATAGGTATTGGAAAGGGTGAATAACAACAAGCTGTTCACATACCTTGAAAATAACAAAATCCTAAGCGATCAGCAATATAGATTTTGACAAAACCGATCGTGTGGCGATCTGCTCGGGTATCTGTCTGGCATCGGGCACCTGTTGGGAAGTTGCCATCTTACGGGATCCACCCAACCCTGCAAATTTGGATCGCGGACTTCCTTAAAGGAAGAACTATTCAAACCGCAGTCGATGGTTCTTGTTCCTCTCTGTACCAAATGAATGCAGGCGTACCTCAAGGATCCATGCTGTCTCACGGACGCTGTTTTTGTTGCACATAAATGATCTCGTGGAATGTGCATCAATACACCGCTACGCTGATGACAGCATCATTCACAATGGTTTTATTTTCGTCAAGCCCTCTTCCACTGTTGACATCCGAATGCCTCAGGTAGCTTTGAGGATAAAAGTGACCACCATCTCGAGAAGGTTCGTGCCTGGGGTAGGGCCAACCTGATCAGCTTCGACGTCTCAAAAACCCAAGCGTGTCAATGACTGTCTGGTGCAATTCAATGGGAGCACCCTCCCCAATGAAATGCTTGGGGTGAGTATTTCCGACCACATTTCGGGGCTCTATAGAAGCCCAAGTAAATCTGGCTTCCAAGAAACTGGGCGTCTTGTATAGGGCTAGCAGATTCTTCAATAGTGACCAACTGCTAATCCTATACAAATCTCAAGTACGTCCAACAATTGAACAAATTCAATTACTTGAAAAGAATAATAAAATAGATTACAATTCCAAAGAAGTCACCTCTGGGCTGGAGCTTCCAAATACTTGGTAAACCTGCTTGATTCCATGCAAAGGAGGGCGGTTCATCTGATTAACAATCCATTGTTAACAGACCGACTGCCATCCCTGATGCACAGACGCAATGTAGGTATGCTGAATCTGTTTTACAGATATTTCAATGGAGCATGCTTGAAGGAGCTAGCAGAATTGATCCCCTCCGCGCCGGTACACGTGCTTGAAACTCGACGGACACCTCCGGAACATCTGTTCACGGTTGATGCTGGCTTCATGAGAACGGGTCATTTCGCCGATTCGTTTTTGTGTAAATCGACTCGTATGTGGAACGAGCTACCGGCATCTGTCTTTCCTTCAACATTTAATCCGGGCCCCAAAAGCTCCCATCAACAAATCCCTTCGTACAGCTCCCTCCTTAACTCGCCTTACAACGTTGCCCAACCGAGTAGCGATATAGTTACCCTGTACGTGCTCTGTATATACAGGGGTGCTCTTGTGAGGAACAAAACAAAACAAAAAAACGATAAACAAAAAGCTGTACTTAGTGAATAGGTCTTGTGCTAAGAATTTTCGTTGCCCACAACACAAACAGGCATATCTCATATTTAGCAACATTCCAGGGGAGCCAAAAAATGATTTTTTGTGCCGAATTCTTTTACATTTTATTACATGTTTCACTGATAGGGTTTTCATTACGCATTTTTTTTAATATCATGTAAACTTTATCTCATGCTATTGCTCGACTCTATCTCAGCATTCGTGGGTGGGTCTGATGAGTGCGGGAAGGTTGTGATACAGTAAATAAAACCCTAAGGTAGGAAAACAAAGTCTTTATTGACTATACAACCCCAATTATCATGGTAGAGGAAGAAAAGAGTGGAGAGTAAGACTAAGTTAAAAAATAATTGATTAAAAGGATAAATGATGGCTCTTGTGGTCATAATCTTCTCCTCCGGCTTCAGGAAAGGCCGCTCCAGCCCGGATGTTCACCGATTCCCACGGGCCATGATGCGAAGTCCATGATGACTCGACGGAAGCTCCATCCGCCACAGCTTCTTCCGTGAGGTTCAGGCAATAGGATGTATGAATGTTACCATATCATGTGTGGTCCTCGATGCAGCAGCTACTCCTCGTGTCCACACATTACTCCGCAGGGATTCCTCTCCGAAGCACAGGGCACGCGCGGTTAGGTTTTATCACCTACCATTTGGCCATCATTAAACAAAAAATATACCCACTTCGGGTAATTAATTAGACACTCTCCGGCGTCAAACGAAACAGTCACTTAACATAACTCCTCCCAAAAACTCCCGGCACTGTCCGCCGTGTCAAGTCACATCCCCGGCCATCTTGTCTTCTTCTGCCGCTTCTTTCCGTCCGATGTCTCCCATAGATATTTTCTCCTATCTCTTTCGTAGACAATATCAGTGATGCCTTTTTAAGCGGGGTCAGTATTTACGTTACAATCATTAGTGAAACCTGTAATAAAATGTTTAAGAATCCAGCAAAAAAAGCAGTTTTTTTAACTCTCCTGGAAAGCTGCTAAATATGAGATACGCCTATCTGTGTTGTGGGCGACGATATATCTAACTTTATTACACTATGAAAAATAGTGCATAAATTGAGTTTTGATACTCAAATTCAACTTTTCTTCTTCATATGGTGGAAATTGTGAGATGCTGAGGTTATTCAGCCAGTCGACGGCATCGGGAGTCACATGGTTCAGCACAGAGGTGTCTTCGGGAAACTGATGAAGGGGACATTCTTCTGCGAAGTGTTCTGTTTGAATATGTCCACACTCACAATTCACCCGTACAGTGACTGACTGCAATGAATGCGATTTAGTGAGGGAGAGAGAACCCTGGCAGCTTAAGGCTAAATGAAACATAATGCGCACTCACAGATGGCACTAATTTAAATATTTTAGAAAAAAACACCTTTATGACGTAATGCTTTTAAATATTGAAATGAATTGTTTGTTGACAGGTGTAAACATGGAATAAATTGTTACTGCAGATTTAAAGCTTAAGTGCTTGAAGAAACTTATAAAACTAACTAATTTAAAGCTAACGTATACGGTCCTAATAATTTATTCTATTTCATATTCCTTATGTACATCCGTCAACAAATAATTCATTGCAATATTTAGGCCACTCTTTGACGGTCCGGTAGGGAATCGACATAAACCTCATGCGTGATACCGACAGGGCACTGCGTCATACATTTCAATGGACACCAGCTCACGACTCGGGGGGGAAGCGGGAGTGGAGCGACGTACTTTTGTTATACCACAAGCGGGACAACAATTCAGTAGCTTCTCGGTAAACACGCCCCCAGTAAATCTATGAGCTGCATTTCAATCATTTATGCGCCATTCATCCTTTGAGTTCAAACATGGAGTGGGTATGAATTTTCGGCTAATAATGGAGGTAGAGATATATGCACGTCTTTATAACTATAAATTACCAGCATATGCACTAAAGGGTACAACGCTTGCAATAGGCAGACTTCTTATATATGGAGTAACGTTCTGGACCAGTTCTTGTAATGTTTTTTTTTGACATTTGGTACATTTGTCGAAATTTGAGATCCTCTCTGGCAGTAATAAATAACCTGCAATGAATGTTACATTCGATGTAAGGGTGGACCTAAAACCTCCTTTTTTGTTTCGTTCGAAGGAATAAATAGCATACCGGAGCCTCGTCTTCACTCGATTCACTCGACATTTTCGATTTTGACTTTGTATCTGATAACATTCAGCGGTCAATATGATAACAGAAATCTGCAATACTGACAATTTACTGACGGCTACAAATCACTGCAGACCCGTCAGAGAGTCGATGGAGGAAATATCGTGAAACATTTCCTGCACCCAGTATGTGTCGATTCCCTACTGGACCGTCAGAGACTGGCCTTAAAAGCAAATTTAGAAAGCAGTAAAATTGTTTTTTTTTCTAAAATATTTGAATTAGCGCCATCTGTGAGCGTGTATCACGTTTCATTTAATCTTAATAGTTGGGTCGATAACAAGGTGATTGTTTTTCTTGTCTAAGGTCTGCCACTGAGTTCGCCACGGCTCTTCAGAAGTGTCGTGACTGAAGTAGACTTTCGCCTTCGATCCAAAAGGGTTTCCTGGACGTGAGACGGCTGGTTGGGAGGTTTGCAAGACCATATTGAAGTTAAATTCAAGTCTTGACTAACAACTGGATATTTCATATCATCTTCATGGGTTCTGGTGCTATTTTACTTTATGTCATAAAAAAATAAAATTAAAATCAATTTGAGAAAAAAAAATTCTTTATTCATTAAAATAAATAGGTATAGCATACATATTTTTACAATTCTTAAACAGATCAGTCTCATTTACATAAATGAATAAATAAATAAACTACATATGCACAATACTTGCTCAAAATATAGACTTTTTAGCTTCCACACATATATAGTTACAGATAAAATGATCGGGTGAAATTAAAGTGAGTCAAAAGCATATATATATGCACCAATACACACAACTCTAAGTTTGTGTTGTTCGGGTCAGCTGTAATTCCATGACCTATAATACCAGGGTTCTATCTACTAAAGTTAGGTCTAAATTTCAATCCCTCCAGGTAAATTCAAAAGTATGCCAAAAGGTTCAATACATAATGAAGTCAAAGTGATAAGAAGTTTCGAAGGGAACTTAAGTTGAGGTGGTTCAAACTTCATCAAATTAGGTTTTCACTAAATTGATGATTAGCACTCTTTTAACATTTGGACGGTTCCGCTAAATTCCAATTCTCGACCCGTTTCAGGTTTTGAACAAATTGTCATCAGTTGACAAGTATACTGCCAATGCAATCGTCATGCTTGACAGCTGATCAATAGCTGAAACAGGCCGAGAAACGTCATAGAAGTTGATGAGATCGTCAATTTGATAGTCATCAACTGTGGGGGACTTCGAAACACCTCAACCTTAGAAATGCAATAAAATAGAACTTGTTCTAATGGCAATTAGAATCCTGTTTTATTTAGGTTGTGTAATCGTTTACTTGCCACCATTTTAAATCAAAACGTTGCTTGAAATGGTTAGCTGTGTTTGGCGAGCAGATCTGAACAGCCAGATACTTCCCCATCTCCTTCCCATCCCCATACCCTTCAGTCTCACAACATACCCCAATTGGGGATGCCATAGTCTCACTGACTCCGGTTAGCAGGGAGCAATTGGGACCTTTGTGCGGTATTCACAAGAAAAAGGAGACCTTTGAAGAGGTTCTGTTCACTAAATCACTAATACTAAAGAAATCTACTAAACATAATTATTTAATAAGATCTGAATGCAGGTCCTATAATATTATGTACATACATATTAATAAAATGCAATTGTGTAACTAATTTGGGTCTATTCATTTAATTTACCTCCTATGAAAATTTGATATTTAAATACAAAATGAAAAAAGATAACCCTAACCTAACAAAAATTTTAAAATGAGATCAAATTGAAAAACAGTTTCGTTCAATAAAACGAAACGAAAAAATATATTGTTGAGCAATCTGCAAAAACATCATCCCGAGATATTGAGGTTTGAAGACTTCAAACTGGCATCAAAAGTCGATTTATATTGTTACTAAACCAGCTTCATACTTGCTAATATCCATAAAATCTATAGATTTGATCGATTTTTGATACCAGTTAACCTCAGTTAACAGTATCTCGATATGATGCCTTTGCAGATTCGCGACTTTGACACTGGCCCGATGATATATCGTAAGTAATATAATAATATTGTTATGAGAGACATTTTCAACATGTTACTGTCGTGAAACGAATTTTCTACAAATACAGTTGCAGATATACAAAGTTATTTGTGCAGGCGGTCAAAGAGGAACTGGGACGAATGAACATTAAACAAAAAGAGTATTTACAATACATATTATCTACAGTAGACTGCACTGCACACAAAACTCGACATATTCAATTATGAAGGCGTCATTGGCCACTGTACAGATAACTTTTATTGAAGCAAGTTTCAAATGACATTAGAAAATCCTAATTATTATTATTGGTTGATCTCTACATTTTTTTACGCACTAAATACCTACATTTTATTCTGTTTTTTACACGGGGAATATGCTCCACAGAAAAACTCGACATATTAAATTATGAAGGCGTCATTGGCCACTGTACAGATAACTTTTATTGAAGCAAGTTTCAAATGACATTAGAAAATCCTAATTATTATTATTGGTTGATCTCTACATTTTTTTACGCACTAAATACCTACATTTTATTCTGTTTTTTACACGGGGAATATGCTCCACAGAAAAGCGTATAAAAATGTATGCCTAGCAAAATAGGTTTCATTGTATAAAAATCATTCCGGGGTGTCAAAAGATAAAACACATGATTGTTTATTCCTACCCCATTATTCCCTCGTATCACTCCGCGCGCACGGAATAGGGGAACTCTAAAAACCGATATTACGATTACATTTTCTTGATCGTGTTATTATTTAAATTGTATAAAAACAGAGTTGACTGTCTAATGTTTAATTTAACAAATTATTTTTTTTAATAATTAGTAGTTACCTCAAGGGCATTTTTTAAAGTGACTTTAATGTGATTTTATTTTTTAATTTATTTACCGACACTTCAAAATATAATTTACTATGTAATAGTGTGAAGGCTGGCTTATTGCCAGGTGGAAATTTCTTTGAACTGTCTCAGATTCTTAGTGGGAATAAAAATAAATAATGTAGAGATTTCTGAGCCGTGTGAATGTAAATAAATTACTGATGTCATATTCTGAGTTCTAATAGTAATGGCACCTAAAATATTTTTTATATTCTATGGGATTTTTCTAATACTGTTGTTTATTATTTCTGTTTGAATGTTATTATCCTTTACAACACTGGCCGTTTCAACGCACTCTATTCCATCACACGGTTCGTTTTGACAGTGTATATCTTTTAGTGAAACTTCATGGATCACATAATATAGCCGCGTAGATCAGGTTAATAATGTTTCCATCATTAACAAGTGAATAAATATGTTTAATAATTGAGTTGGAGGTGTGAGTTGATTAGCGTAGGCAGAGGCAAGGGCGTGTCCTGGTGGTAAAGATGGAGGGGCCTCCGAGCAGCGGGGGCCGCAATGAGGAGAGGCGGGGACTGGGCCCCCCTGCCCCCCACCCCCTCCAAGGCACGAGTGGCCATACTCCTGCTGGTGTGGTGCACCTTGTTTTTATGCGCTACCTGCGAGTGAGAATTATATTCAGTTACATCACTGACATCAAAAAGGACACAGCTAAAGCAAATTCTCTCAAATATTTTCATATTGTATTGAACACCTACCCGGTTATCAACTTTGATAAGATGAAAAGTAGTTCAGTTTCTTTTTTCAGTAAAAAATACCTAAATATTTTAAGAATTACAAATGGATTTATTAGATGATGACTTTCCTTGTTTCACAATGTTTCCAACATTGCTTATTACATAATGTAACACATTTAAGTTTGCTCTGACAGATGAGAGATTCGAGGCTTTTAGCATAATCATCTACCTTAGCTAAACTGTAAGTAAAAGAAGGTGCACAGACGCACGTCTTTTACTATGCGCGGAAAGTACGTGATTTATTAGTAGTTCACTAGTATTCGTTGGTGGGTTGTCACGTCGCACTTGCCTCCTGCATTGTGCTTCATTCCGGACAACGCTAGGGAACAATCTTTTGTTTTTGGACGAACTATTGTAGGTGTGCCAATGGATCAGCGCAGGTAAAGACGGTAAAAAAATAATTTTATGTAATATTTACCATATCTCTATTTCTGTAGAAACCTTTCCCACATACGTCACAGTGATGATTCTTTATGCCGGTATGAACTACCATATGCCGTGAGAGGTCACCCGAAGAAATAAAGGCCTTGTTGCATACTGGACATATCTGACAAAAAAAAATGTTTTCTTCAATAGACGTATAATTATTTTGTGGGGTCATTATTAATAAAATTAATAAGAAGTATTCTGTTTACACCACTGTTTAATATATAAATACCAACATGTTTCGAAAGCGAAGCTTTTATTATTATTATTTTATTTTTCTATGTTTATCATTTATCTGTACTTGTCATTATTCTTTAGTATACTGTGTATCCTGATGAGAAAAGCTTCGCTTTCGAAACATGTTGATATTTACATATTAAACAGAGATGTAAACAAAATACTTCTTATTAATTTTATAAAAAAAATATATGTATTTTTAGCCCTCTTTTGTGAAAAGCGCATGCAAGCCTTAGAATAATAAATATTATCTATGGCCCACAAAGTAAAATTACTATACTTTTTTTATTAGGTACTTAGACACAGTTGAGCATGGCCCAAATTTTGATGACACATGGCTAAGTATCAGCGGTTAACATAATCACTGTGGGCTTTGTACTGTATAAGATTGATGTATGTCACCTTTTTTGTTTGTTTTTATCCACTATAAGCTATATGAACCTAGTTAAATGTAAGTTTTACAAACCACATGTCATAAAAACTTTCCACAAGTTCCAGCACAGTGCCAGCATAAAAACAACCGCTTGCGACGGATGCCGGAAGCACACTGACGTAAACAAAGTAATCTGGCTTGATCTGCCTATGGGAGTGAGTGGCACCTGGCAAAACAACGATGTAACTCCCATGGGAGTGATCAGCAGCAAAAGTGTTAATGGGGGGGAGGGGCGTTATTTGAAGCGGCAAATATCAAACAGTTCAAAACGGTTGACGGGTTACAAATAACTCAACGTTGTTTGAGCCCTTTTTTATTTTATGAAACATTTACATGTACGATAAATAAAAACATGTATGAAATTTTACCTGATCCCTAATGCCTGTATGAATCTTTTTATGGGATTGGAAATTTCCTAGTGCTGAGAACTGTTTGCTGGAAAGAAAGAAAAGATCAGTTAGAAAAATAGAATACCGACTATATGGCTGAAATAAGAGCAGACAACATGAAAATGAAGTACCTACAATCCGGCATGAAAGTCTAGAAAAAAATGGAGGGCACTGCGATACTTTAAATGGTAACAACAAAATGGGTCAAAGGAGAAATAATGTAACTTATTAACAAAACTCTATGCTCCAAGTGAATGCTTTTCACATCAACATCAAATTGGGTTCAGAAATTGGTACTTTCTAAAAGGAGATCATATTCTATGAAAATTTAATATTCAAACATTGTTGCGAGATAATTGCACAGAAAAGTTTTATCAAAATAAAAACTATGTGGAAGAAACGCGCTTTTTTAGCAATAAAAAAAGTTGAGAAATTGAGTAATGCCATTTTTCCTGTCCATTGTCAATCTGTCAGATTCGGGAGTTAAACATAACATCAAATTTCAATCTACTATAATTTGTTCTAAAATCGGTGTTGCCATAGTAATTAAAATTCCATAGTTCTATTTTATTAAATTTTTAGACTTTTTTGACGGACTATACCTGCAAATTTCACATTGAAAGGGTCGTTCTCCGGTGTGGGTCCGGATATGGATGGAGAGATTGTGCTTCTGGGCAAAGCGGCGCGGGCAGTACGAGCACGGAAAAGGACGCTCTCCCGTATGAGTCCTGTAAGCATCATCACTTAACATTATGCTGTTTTGAATATTAGTAAAGATATAAGACGAGTGAATTCCAATCAGGATTATAATATAGTTCCACCTTATATGCATTTCTAACTGGGCTGCACACTTGAAGCATTTTCCACAATCAAAGCAGGTATGTGGAGGCTTTTCTTTGGGTTTTGGGCCTCGTTTTAGTTTTTCATCGTCGGGCTTCTTTCGGTTGGATGTCCGCTTTTTTCTGTAAAAAAATATATTACCATGTTGCACTTCATCTGTATAAACCTAAATAATATAAACCTTTTAAATATCATTAACCCCGAGAACTGACATGCCAACAGGGTCTTTAAATTAAAATTCTAACTACAGGGTTATTCAAAACGATGGATGCAATTTCGTATCGCTTTATTTCCTTAATTATAAGTTATATCTGAATAATCTACATAGTAATTGAAAGAGGAGGTCCAAAACCTTCGAATACCACCGCTAGATGGCTCATAGTTGCGCAAACAACTGCTAGAGTTCTCGCGCCGCCAAGCATCCATTTTGCATCAGTTGTGAGTAAAATGGCTACTATGCAGCAAAAGGTTTTCTGTGCTCGTGAGTTATGTAAAACTGAGTTGGCAACTGTAGTGCAGCATACTGTTCGTCTCCATTTTAACATTGAACCTCCAACTAGAAAGAGCATTTGTCATTGGTATCACTAATTTGGGCAAACTGGATGTCTCTCTGTAAAGGAAAAAGCAAGGGCTGACTGTGTTTCAGAGAAGAATGTGTGAAATTGAGTCCATTATTTTGAATAACCCTGCACATGTAGATACATAGTTAACTTTTTACTCACAATCTTTTCTTGACTAGAATTTTCTTTATTTCAGGACTATCTATCGGCTTCTGAAAAAATAGGTTAAAAGTAGAAGAATTCTGAAAGAATTTAGTTTTGTAGATAAGTCAAAAACTCTCAGGAGATATTTATTTTTACTAGCTAAACAAAGGGAGATATGGCATGGAAGCGTGCTGACTTTCGCCGAGCTACGACCAAACTGTGCGGACTGCCAAAGCAGCGGAGCCAATGAAAGTTGTGCGTTTGATGTATACGCAGAAAAAAAGGCAGGGCGTCACTGTGCATGAATGCGATTTGCAGTAGTATGGGAGAACGATGTTGGCGACACTTTTGTGCGAGCGTTTTCATACTAATAATGGTTTATGGCCCATTTCCCTTGTTTTTACTATCTATGGCTAAATGTAATAAAAATAATATCTGATGTTTGTACTCACCACTATAACTATTTCTTCTGTGTTGGTAGCTGTATCTTTAACACTGAAAAGGAAGAATCAAATAAAACTACTGGTAAACATTCACTGTATTTAAATATCTATTTTAGATAGTATTATTATAAATTGTAGCAAACCAATTTGTAGCAAATCAGTTTGTTATTGTTCCGTTCCAACATTGAATAAACTGATTCGTCTCCACTCCATACTCCAAGCTCCAAGTAGAAAAATGAATTCAACATAAGCACTAATGTTCTAAATTTAAATAGACTTATTTTAAAGTTAAATAATATTACGTATATCAGCAGGTGTATCAATCAGCACATTCCTGACAGTCTTTAATCAGCGATTCCTGAACATATTTGGAGTAAAAAATGTAGGTGTCATTTTGCTGTGATAAGCACTCCATTTAGTTCCAGCAGCATCGTATAGATGGGACGGAGCGTCTACCATGTGATCCATTGCGACATGTGGCAGTGTGATCAGTAGCGACGTGTGATAGAATTTTTCAAATTTATTTTTTATTGAAAAAAAATGTCATAGAGCAAAATGATATATACATTTTTTAAATCTAAATATGCTCAGGAATCGCTGATTAAAGTCTGTCGGGTACATGCTGATACACCCTGTATAGAATGTGGTATTACTTGAATACGGGCTTGAATTCGAGTCCTAAATACTGGCGAAGTCTCATGTCCGAATTTTCACATTGTTGTTTGAAGTGGTACGCTACTCCTAGTCTGTAGATGCAGTTGTTGCAGATGTGAGACGGCATTCCGTCACTTACTTGGATCTGTAACCATTTCCAATAATAAATAAATATTATTAATGAAAATATTATCGATGACCGGTAAGCGCAATTTGAAAATTCAAGTTAAAAGAATATTATCGATGACCGGTAAGCGCAATTTTAAAATTCAAGTTAAAAGAATATTATCGATGACCGGTAAGCGCAATTTGAAAATTCAAGTTAAAAGAATATTATCGATGACCGGTAAGCGCAATTTGAAAATTCAAGTTAAAAGAATATTATCGATGACCGGTAAGCGCAATTTGAAAATTCAAGTAAAAAGAATATTTTAGGTTTATTATACGATTTAAAGAAGGGATGTACAGACCGCATCCCTCCGGGTCTTTGAGTCGGCTCGCGACCACATTTCACATAGTCAAAAACGTAAGACTGATTTCACATTTATTTGAATTAAATTTCCGAATTAATATCTAATTTCAAAGAAAGGTTTGTCTATTTTAGAAAGGTCAAGTCCACATTCAATTTAATTATTAACCCCTCTGGAATTGTGGTTGAAGATGTACTAGTAGAAGCTCAGCTGGAGCTAATTGATCTACAAAATGATGACAATCTTCGTTACAATTTTAATGTCCATTCTTGGTGGATAATGGGCTAAAATGTGTAAGTTTGTTCGGGTAAACCTATATATACGAGCAAACATTTTCAATAATGAATATAAAGAAGTTTAAAACATGAAATCGTTTGAAGGACAAAATCTTAAACCAATTTTTCATTTGTCTACTACAAAACATCTTTTACGCTAGTACTATGAATTGACGCACATTATTTAATCCAATCTAATTTAATTTTCGGTTAATGAAAAATGTAAAATAACCTTAATTTTTGCACATAGCATCAACATTTGACAGGGCATGATTCCGAAGTCGCAGGTGAAAACTGAAGTTAAGACCCCTTCTTCGAGACAGATTCTACACACTTTATTAACATCAAATGCCATTTTAAAACATAAATGAATTTGAAAAAAAATTCAAATAGTAAACATCCGCTAGTGTTATTTGACAGGTAAACTGATAATGTTACTAGCACTTGAAACGATTCCCCGTGAAAAAATATCCAAACAGAAAGTACCTATGCAAGGAATCCATTTTTTAACTGATCTTGATATGACGGTGAGAGCAGTGGGTATAATTCTAGGAATAACGCAAAAAGGTGAGGAACAGAAATGCAATCTTAGGTAGTTACACGTAATTTATTTTGATAGTCGTAGGGTTAGTCTTAAAACTAGAGTTAATCTTAATTAGACATAATTAATTCAATAAACTAGATAGGCAATTACTTAAATCTACATGTAAAGTCTTTGTACTTAAAATTAACTAATTACTTCGTTAAATCTACACAAAAAGTTGTATTCTTAAAATTAGAGGTTAACTGGCTTATTTGTACGAAAAAGTTGTTTCTTAAAGTTAGAGATTCACTTGGCTGACAGGGTGGAGGAATTATCATTAGAGTCAGAGGCACTTCCCTTTTTGTGATGGCTGTCCAGGGTCCAGTGGCTGCTTTGTATGCAGAGTCCTCGCGTTCGCACTAGGTATTCATGTACCTCCGGATCGGGAGTAGGTACAACGCGGCGATAATCAGAGGCCTGGGCGGTCTCCGATGTTTGATCTCCGAAGGGCGAAGATCAGTTACTTCCTTCTGGGATGGAAGCGTAAAATTCCATCGTCGTCAGAGGACCTGGGCGGCCTCTCCAAGGAGCGAGAATAGGAACCTTCCTGGGCGGAAGTTTCAAATCTGTCTGTCCTGGGCGGACTACTGCAACCGACTCTCCGTCCTGGGCGGACTCTTGCAACCGACTCGTGCTTCCTCGGTGGAAGACTGCTCTCGACTGTCCTCGAGCCTTCTGTCTACCTATAGGTATTCTTTTATCACCGCATTGTTCAGCGGGCCGTTCCGTCGGGCGGCTCAATTCCTTTGAGGTGTTTATTGCCGTCCCATAAAATCTCAAGGAATTGCCGACTTTCCAAAATAGCAATTAAGATTATTTTATTTTACGATGTCGTAGTTTACAATTTTTCTAACAATAGTTTCGGCTAGCACTTTGTGCTAAATTATTTTATGGCCGGTCTAGTCTGGGAATTTTTATTATTTAAAATGCACATTTTAGAAAAGTATTTCGGTGAATTTGGTCATTTATTTTAGGTATTACAAAAGGCTATATCAATCTATTCTGGAGACAATCTAAAATAATAAAATTATTTTAGTTTCCTTCCGGTAATTCAAACGTATTCCTTACAATTAAAAAGGAGTTCTATCTACATAATAATGAATTAATTTTCGTTTTTATCTGTGAAACTGAGTGATCGCTTAGATAAGTAAAACATGTATTCTTATTGAACTGATAAGAAATACTCTATTTGATAAATGCTCTACTTAAGAAATCTGCAACACAATTACGTACATTTTGCAGCCATTAAAAATAATCATTCATAGAACATTATACTATTTAAAATTCAAAATGGCACCCTCTAATTAGCTATGATATTCCCTAGATATATTGGCCAATCAGATGACACCATTTGAGCAACTTCTTTGGAACATTTATGTAGGTGGGAAATTTAAGAGAGTGAAAATTTCTTTTAACTGCAACTTTCAGAGCTTGTGCTGGATTGGAAAACTTTGAAAAGTTGTGTTTGTCAAAATGTTTTATCTCTACGAATTGTTGAAAAAACATGGACGCTTTCACATTTGTTGGATTGCCGATGCATACCCAGGGAGTTTTTATAGAATTCCATCCAGGCAAATGAGACAATTTCATGTTTCTCAACTTTGGTAAGCTCTGAATTAGTTTAAATCTTATTATCTAATTTCTATTTGTGCAATTGAGACAGAATACAAAACTCATTGTACATTAAAATATACCCCAATTTTATTTTTATTTCGTACTTATATGTTCTGGATCTTGATTTTAAGAATGAACTGCTTTAAGCATCTAACCTGAAATATTAAGGAAAATTGATGAAAAGTTCATAATTTTAAAATTTTACTAATAAAATTTCAATGTTTTCATCATCATTTAAAACTTTCATTATAAGGCATAACATTACACATTTGGATTAACATTTCAACGATAAACATATTGTTATTTAGGATTATTTTTAAATTCTTTATAAATGTCTGCCAAATTCCATTTTTTATTTGAATTTTGACTCATGAAATAATAATCCCGCTGAAATGGAGGACAATGCCAGCTAGTGGAGTAAACTAGAACTATAAAACTAACCATTAAAAACATAACTTCTCTCAATGATGATATTCACATCGGTTCTCCATGTAGTTTATGTTTTCAGTACTAATTTTTTTTCTCCATAGCAGACTTTGCTTGTAGTTCACATTTTTGTTTGTTTGATATTATTATGAACATAACATTATGTTATATGGGCATTATTATAATATTTTTTGCCTTTTTATTATTTATTTATTTGTAAGAAACAAACAGATTTTAATACAGAAAGTACTTTATATACAAATGAAGTTTAACAAAAGGTAAGCCAACAAAGTTTCTTGTGCTAACAGTGGTTAAATACAGATGTTTTATTTATGAAACTAACAAGAAAACAAAATAAAAAGGAAGGGGGCAGAGGAAGAAATTGGTCCTGCACACGGGCAAATGAAAAAAATCAGTTTGTCAGCTTGGTCTTGACGGTATGTGAATGTTTATAAAGTTAATGAGCTCTGGCGAGTTCAGGCCATTATTCATAATTTTAAACAACAAGATTTGATCAAATTTGATCAAACGCGACGCTTAACGTCGCGTTTGAATCGTGATGAAGTTATGGAATTTTAAAGATTCAGTATTATTTGCAAAGTGTAAATTAAATTTATATGCTTAAAGAATTAACATTGAATGCTTTCGATTCTTTCAATATGGGCTTGGTATAAAGGTGTCCATATCAGTGTGCAATATTCTAAGTGAGGGTGGATATACGCTGTGTAAAGGGAGTGTATAGTCTTTATGTTGCGAAAAGATTTTGAAATACGAATTATAAATCCCAGCATTTTATTGACTTTATTGATAACCTCATTGGTTTGTTGATGAACTTTAGTTTCACATCCAGTATTACCCCAAGGTCTCGAATAGATTCTACTTCAGTGATATGTGTATCGTTTAAAGTGTAATTAAAATAAATTTTCTTTTTGTTACGTGTGAATGATAATTTGTTAATATTAAGTTCTGCAAGTATTTTCAGTTTTTTTATTATTGTGACAGCTGTTTCGGCATTTAAGGCCATTTTGAAATATTAATAACTAATTTATACCCACTCTTCATAAGTGGAGTCCCGGTAGCTTGTGGTTATGGGATGAATATTTAGATAAGTTATAATAAAATATAAATAATAATTTTCGATGATGTAAACTGTAATTTGTTTGCAAAAAACAAGTAAATTATTATGAAAATAAACTCAGGCAGGCCGCGTGCAAATTTACTCTCGGCACACTACCGAAGTAGTAGATTGCGGGCGCTCGGCTTTCCAAAGGTTAAAATGTTTGTGATATCATGTTCTCTATTTGTAAATTTATTATTTCATTTATGCCAAAAATTTACTTAGAAATGTGTTTGCTATTACTTTCAGTGATGATTTGAAGGCGGTAATTAGTTCAGAGGCTGTTAGTCCTCAGCAGAGGTTTTCCCTTAGGCTAAGTTCCCAGTTACTATTTGGATTGCTGCGTCTGTACAAGCGGCAGTTGGATTTATTGATTTGTGAGTTTTTTTTCAATATAGTTATCAATTTATATGCTTTTTTAAAATCTATTTAGATAACAAACAAAAAAATTGTGATATTGTCTTCCATATCTATTTAGATTAGGAATTTATAGAATTCATAATTTTTTGTTGTTGATAATTTTAGCCGACTTGCTTAGTTTTGATGTTGCAGTAAGGAAAGGTATAGAGCTGTTGCACGAACCACCTAAGAAGTAAGTAAAACATTGCGTATTTAGTACCAATTACAATGTTAAATAATATTAAAATGGCATTGTAAATGTAGGGGTAATAAGAACCTACCCGTAATATTTTTCCACATATTCATTAATTATCATCTATATTCATTAAGTTTTATTATTTTTCGATTTCAGGAAGAAATCAAAGAGACCCACTGTGAACCCACTTGAACATGAAATTCCACTTCAAGAACTGGATTTGGTAAAACAAATAATAAAAATCAAATTTTCTATTCGGTCAGTAAATTTGCATAAAGCGAAAAAAAAAAATAATCAGCTAAATAAAAAAAATCTCAACTACTTAATGGCCCTCTGGCATTAGGGAATAACTTCTTTATAAGAATTTATTCTCAAAATTAAGTCATCCGGGAAATGTTGAAGTGCACATTGTGAGGTATTTATCAGTTATAAATTAGAAATTAAATTAGGAACTGGAATTTCATTTTTTGGGCTTAAGGTCAAATTGTACGCTACGCGTTGTATCGTAGCGTGACAAAATATTCTCTAGGAGGCAACTCTGCTGCGTCGCACAGCGCTGCACAGTTTGGCGCGGTTTGTGTTATACAAAACGGCCAAAGAATTTTTATTTTATTTAATATAAATACATATAGACTATTTAATAGTACAGATATAATAGCTAATTACAAAACAAGTATAAATTTATTTTACAAAAAATGCCCAACTCAATAGAGAAATATTTCTCGTGTTTGAGTTGTGGAGCACTGCCATCTAGCGACAGTAGTGAATAAGTACATCAAGAATATGTTAGTGAAAGACTAAAAGTACGTGATACTAGAAATACAACAATAAGGCGCATACAAGATATTAAGATAGTACATTCATATTTCGAAAGACCTGATTGAATATTTCTAGAGGATATGTTGCTTTTTTTTATTTTTGTAATTTACATACATTATTTACAATTAAGAGTTTTATAAAAATTAAGAAGAAATTAAAACTTGTAATTACCGTTGGACTTATCGAATAATTTTTTGATTTGTGATTTGAAAGAATTATAGTTTGTAAAATATTTAGTGTTGACGCGACGCGTAGTGCAGCGATACTCTATTGCTTTTTGATCTTTAGATTATTATTATTTGTTTAATGTTACACTTCACAAGAGCACCCCCGTATTTACGTGTAAAGACAGGAGAACTATATCACCACCCGCATAAGCATCATTGAGAGAAGGGTTAAAGTAGGAATTTATTAATGCGGGTCTTGAAAAGGACTGGATTAAATGAAGGAGGAAAAACAGTGATTAGATCTTTAAATAAATCTCAGATTTCATTATTCTTTTCCAAAAAATTGATGGTTTCAGAAGAAAAGCAAAATTTTATTTAAGCGGATGAAATCAGTTCTACTTTTATTTCTTTTTTCTATTTAATATTCCTACATTTAATATACTTATTTGTTTAATTTACACAATGTGTTTTTTCTTACTTTATTTTATGTTATTACTATATTTCTAGGTGAACTTTAACAACACCAACATTGTTCAGAACATCGAACAAATAACCCTCCGGGAAGAAACCATTCCTCCCACTGTTGTCATCAATGTAAGAATAATTATATATCTTAACTATAAAGCAGAAAGTTTGTTTGTATATCCCTTTAAAAACAAACTATCAAACGTTAAGCTCAATTAATCATGAAATCTGCCTTGCTTTTTTAGTCTGAATTTTATAGGTCAATGTAAGTACATTAGAGTATATATATAGCTAGCAAAGTGATTTCTTTCCATTATGGTCTAAGCAAGATATGATTTTATATTTTCACAGTCAATAGCCAATATGAATGTTGTATGACTTTTGGAGAGTTGTTGAGCCAACGTTTCATATATCCTTTCTGTGTCCACTATCAGGGCAGAAGAAGTAGTAGGTATTTGGAAGCATATTATCTTTATACCGGCCACGTTGATTTTTCTTAATTTTGTATTCTATAAATGGTTATAGCAGACCCCTGTTTAAATGACTTCCATGTCTCTTTCCTAGACAATGGTTGTTACTCGTGTCTCAGAGTTAGTGTTAGAAATTAATCGGAGTTTCGAAATCACATTTCACACCATCAAATACGTCCTTAAAAAAGAAAAGAAAACCTATTTACATAAATTTTATAGCTTGGCATTTGTACATATTTTTTTATTGTGGAACAAAAAAATGTCATTACTATAGCAATACCAAGCTACTGACTTTGTGTTCTTCACATTCAAATGTTTTCACATATTCGCGTTTGACAGTTCGTTTTTTAAGAAACAAAGCAAATCATTATAATTAGTTTTACAAAAAAAATATTATTTTTATCTTTGAATTTGATTTTGTTTTTGTATTTATTTAATATATAATACATTGTTAAATCATTTAAAAAAATTCAAAAATACGAAAAAAACAGCTTTCCGTGTGTTCTTTGCAAAAATCGCCTTTCGTGTAATTATCTTCCTTGCAAAGCATTAAATAATAAAAAAGTACATAATAATACTTTCTTCAAATACGATGCAGAATCATCTCCTTTCGGAAAGTGCCACTAATTTCTTAACACCGTTTGGGTAAAGCGAAACATATGCACTTGTACCATTGTTTTTAAAAATTTATTTTTATTTTCCTATAAGCAATCTTTTTGTTGCCATTAAAACCCTTTAAATGATCGCAGTGCCCTCAATTTTTGTCTGCTTTTAAATGTCAGACTGTACATTTTGTTACGAGGGTTGTCCGTAAAATAAGTTTCCCTGTTTGCCATGGGAACGCGGATCGCTGTTACGTGCAATCCGCCAACACTGGATCGTAGCTTGGTCTTCCCCCTCCAAATCCCCACCCGGCCAAACTCGCTGCGACGCTCAGTGTCGGTTTGGCAGCCGTAAAGAATGGAGCTCCCGATTGCATCGCCCGTGAGGTGTGAAGTACGCTCCGTAATTCGTTTTTTGTGTGCCAAAGGCCATTCGGCGATGGAAATTCATTCTCAACTGACAGAAGTGTATGGAGAAACGTGCATGAGTGTTCAAATGGTGCGTAAGTGGTGCAAAGAATTCAAAGAAGGGCGCACAGACGTCCATGACGAACCGGACGGTCATCGGTCAGAGACAAAACGACTGCGAAAGTGGAAGTGGCAATGCTGGCAGATCGAAGACTGACGGTTTGGGAGCTTAGCGAGATGATCCCAGATGTCAGAAAGACAACTATAGACAAGATCCTAACAGAAAATTTAGGTTATTCTAAGGTTTGTGCAAGGTGGGTGCCCAGGATGCTTACGGAGGACCACAAACGACAGCGTGTTGAAGCAAGTCATAGTACAGTCCCTGTTGGGTTTGTAGAAAAATAGCTGAATGTCTAAGCTATTCAATGATGTATTGCTCGTTGTAAATAAAATGGTTTTCATTGTGAAAAAAAATAGGGAAACTTATTTTACGGACCACCCTCGTATATCCACTTCATGCAGTATATCAGCGGCGTTCATCCATGGTAGGCCCACCCTAGGACGGCTAACTGGCCCTGGATGTCTTCCCTCTGGAATGGCACTGAAGCCACCTCAGTTGTAAATTATTGCAAATGTTACCTGTTTACAAAAGATCTAAATATTTTTGATGTGTTTTTTTTTTTAATTAAGAGACGCTCCCAGGTTACGAATAATCTGAACATATTTGAATCCTCCCTATTTAGCTGAAATTGTTGCTTGTGTAATGATGGAGGACATAGTTAGCAAAGAATTGACCCCGCAATGCTTGGATAGGAACCCAATGCTTTATACCACTTAGCTACAATATATTGTGTTTGTAATGTTTTAAAATGGAAAGAAGAAAGTAGTTTGAATTGTGAATGTCATATTTCAGGATGGCTTTGGAGATGAACAAAATCCCCTGCTTGACCTTTTGGGTCTCCCAGAAGACGTGTTACGGGTGCAGGACACGTCTAACTTGGACCAGACCACCTTTCAGGTGCAGGTGGACGTTTACATGGACCAATTTGGGAGGAAATCTCAGCGGGTTGCAACTCCTCAGCAGAATCGTCACAATATGTTGGATATAACTAAAAGGCCTTCCCAGGGAGTGTCGCTTATCGGTATGAAATATGTTTCACTAGCTTTGCTACCCGGTTTCACTCAGTATTAGGATTTATTTATTTTTCACAAAAAATCATTAATTTACCAGCCAAAGAATAAGCGGAGAGAATTCTCTCTGTGGATTTCAACACTATTTTCTCAAAATTTTAAAATAGAAGAATTTATGGAACAAACGGTATTGGCGTCTTGTCTATTTTAATTGTTAAGAGGATATTTCTAAGTTTATGATGGAAGTGACGTTACGAGCTGAACATATGAATTTTCACATAGTCAAACCTGTGCAAATTTCATAACGCCAGAGCTAGCCATTCGAGGGTTTTTGCTGCTTCAAAAAATTGATTTCTGCTTATAGTTGAGATTACATACCAAAATTCAAAAGTTCTTCGTAACTATCATACTAGTAAAAGACCTTCCAAAAGCATATTTACACACTTCAAATTAGATTTATGGCTTTTGTAAAGTTAAAATTTGACAAAATCTCCTTATATAAATAATATGTATATAAATTAGCAACTTATTTTTGTTCATCATTTAAAATTTTTGGTAAATTTTCAGAAATAGATGAGGCTCAAAATCCTCCCAATACATCTGACCCAATGGAGGGTATCAACATGATGGAAAATACCGGTATCTTTTTCGTTTCATTTAATAAAAATAATAGAAAAATACATAAAACTTATATCCCCAATGAAAAATAAATAATTATTATCCAATTCCCTTTCCAGATGTTCCCGTGATTCCAGAAATAGTGCTTCCTGCTCCCTCCATGTTTGTCCAATTCCTTTTTATTTAATTCCAAACTTTTTCCTCAATTTTCATAAATTTATAACAATATAATAATAATTTTTTTCATTTCATTGCTGGCAACCCTGTTGGCATATATGTTGATACAGATACACATATTTTATCCGTCTCACTAGACGATGCCTGTTCTATATAATTCTGTATAACCTATCAAACAGTTTCATATTATGGTTAATTTTTGTTTTGTAGAAATGAGGTACTGATCACTGAAACCCCTGGAAAAACTCAGGAAGAGAGTGTAAGAAGAATTGATATTATTATTCATGACTAGTAGTTACTACCTGACTTGGCCCAAAATCAATATAAAAAAAATAATAATTCAAAAATATGCAACAAGCAATATTATTTACAATAGGCAAAACCTAGTTATTTATTATTTCTTGTTTCTTTGCCTTATTTCTTGACAGTAAAATGAATTGTATTTCTTGGGCATTAACTATGTAACAATTTCTAGATATTTTGTTTGAAGAGTTTTATCCACTATGTACTTTTGTTACTTAATTTTATTATTGCGCTACAGGTTTCGACACATCCGTGTTATTCACTAGCCTTCTTAGCGTTTTAAGAGTGCTAATGAATGACACGGATGTGTCGAAACCGGCAGCGCAGTAATAAAATTAAGTAACATCAGTACATAGTGGATAAAACTCTTCAAACAAGAAGTAAAATTAATATTTAAAAGTTCCATAGCACATGGGGGAAATGATGATGCGAGCTGAAATTAGTTGGCCTAGAAATTGATAGAAATATCATGATTCCAGAGCTCTCGTTTTTCAAGTTTTTGCTGTTTTTAAATTTCTTGCAATTGATAAACATGGAACAAAGAATTTAGCATCCCATCTTATTTTTCAACCATCAAATGAATATTTAACTGCTCCATAGCTCATAATGGAAATTATGTTGCAAGTTGAAAGTAGTTGGGTAATCTGTAAATTCAGTACAGATAAAGCTGTGCAATTTTCATGAAGCCAGAGTTCAACATCCTAGAATTTTTAGTGACACAGTATGAGATTTTCTTTACTTGGGCAAGGCAGGTAAATAAAAAGGTTTTAAACATCTCTCTTATTATGTATATCTATTTTTGAATGGCAAGTATCAAGTTGGTGAAAAACTGCCATTCAGAATCGAAACGTTGCTTGAAATGGCTTTGGCTGTGTTTGGTGACCGGATCTGAATAGCCAGGTACTTCCCCCACCTTCCTTCTACCCCATCTCCTTCCCCTCTTCAATACCTTCACCCTCATAACATACCCCAGATGCCTTAGTCTCACTGACTCCAAACGGTTGGGAGCAGTTGGGAATCTTGTATGATATCACATTAAAAAAAATAATAATAAAAAATAGTCAGCAATTTATAACAAAACTTTCAAATTTTCATTTGTATTTCGTAATATGATATTTTTCCCCAAAGATCATTTTTGTTCAGAAAATTTTATTCTTTGCACAATATTTCAAAATGGTTATAATATTTTCTTTGTTGGAAAAACCATCTTATCTACAAGGAAAAACCTAAAACTGCCGTTAATTATTTTTTGCTGCGCTAACATTTCTAAGAAACATTTATATGCTAATGAGTTATTCTCTAAATTAATTACAGGTAATTTTAGCTGAAATCACGACCCCACCTGAATCAACGAATAAGAAGAGGAAGAAAATTAGAATGGACGATGATGAGGATGGAAAAAGAATTAACAACGAGATGATAAAAAAATATCTTTTTCGTAATAACATCCACCAGCGCTGTAAGGTAATTCTTCTTTAATTTATACAGCTAGCACAAACAAACGTATTGCAAAAAAAGTCCGAATATTAATTTACTTTAGAATATGATGTAGAATCATTTCATTTCGGAAAGTAGCACGACTAATAGTACGACTAATTTCCGAATGTGGTGTGTTGGATTTCGAATTGAGAATATATTTGGTTCCTACATTTGTTATTTATCCAGTTTATACCTTTCCTACTTAGTTTGATTATTATTTGAAATATGGAACAGAAGATAATGAAAAATCGAGTTCTATTGTTTTGTGCGATAAGGAACTCCAGCGAAAAATATTATGACTTTAAAACAATATATTTATATAGATCAACAAATGCTGATTCTGAATATATGTATAACTTTTATTATACATAATTATATGTAGAATTTATGAATCGTTATCTAAAAGTGAATAAAAAACCATCCCATAAAAACACCATGTTATGTTGGTACCACTGCTTCTGACGTCACATGAGTACCGCAATGTTCCCCTTTCATGGGGGATATACTCATATTGTGTAGGTTATACTACACAATGGATGATAAAGCAATATTTTTTGATAAGAAGTTTAGTCCTTAAACAAATACTACGGTATTTAAATTTTACAGCTGCTTAATTTTTAAGTCAATGCCGTTAATCAATGTTAGTTTAGCGGCATCACACAGTAATATTATCAAATAAGCGTACAATACGGTAGAGGAGAGTCGTTTCGGCCAGACCGAGTCCAGTGAGTCTGATTCTGAAGGTGGTGGATTCATTCCGAGTTTGCAAATCTGGATTCACTCGTTCCGGACTCACACTCAAGGAACAAGTAAGGTTTTGGATTATTGTCAGAAACAAAAGCGACCCTATTCAATAATGTAATATGAACGATTTTTGCCTCTGGAATCAAAAAAGGAAAAGAGACCATATTCAAAGACGCAATATGTACGTTTTTTCTTCTGGAATCAGAGACACTACATAAACGGCAGAAAGATGACTTCTGTCGTTCCACCGGATTTGGCGGAACGGCGGACCCGGGCGGATCAAAAGGAATGAAAGATCTAGTCCGAGGAATCGACTCCATGTGGCTGAACTCTGAATTGGAACTGAGTTCGTAAATTAAGTGGAATGACCCACCTCTAATTTAGAGTCATTGATGGGAGGACCGCCTTTCTTGGCGGATTTGGTAGCTGCTCAAAAAATGGCCAGTTGGTTTTTTTCGTACATTTCAATATATTTTCAAAAGAAAATTCATAAAATAAATATTAAGTAACCTGAATATGACTTTACTGCTTTTTTGCTCATAAATGAAAAAATACTAAAGAGGCTATTAGGTCTGTACTATGTACCTCGAATGCATGAAAAATCGACTACCCTCTATCAAACTATTAATTCTGACTACTTGTGTGGCGTTACATCCAACAAGTCATAGATTTTGTGAGCTTTGAAAAATTGAAACTTTAGCTATGAAAACAACCTTTTTTTAAAACTAGTATTTAAATTAAAGACTGGAGTTCTTTATTGAGCGAGAAGAAAGAAAAGGATTGTCTTCGAAGCTTGTTGGTTTTTGTCATTCTTTGATAATTATGCCTAACTAAAAAAGAATTGTGATTGTGTTCTGTGGCCGAATTCCTCCAGCAGATGATTTGTGCTAATTGATTTGGTTATCCTTTTCCCTCCATACCTTGTTTGTGTCCCATATTCACTTTCACCCAATTCCATCAAACATCATTGTCATTTGTTTATTGTTTTCACTCCACTTACTAGTTCTTGTGAAGTTGCATAATTCGTAAGTATATTTTTCATCGTGTATGCACTTGATCAATAGTGTTTTTAAAGTTATACCCCATTGCTTTGGAACAATCTTGGTGTTGATATCTAAAGTAGGGATGTAATGATACTTGTTGTTGCTGATCTGATACCGATTATCTTAGTCAATCACCGCCGATACTGATACGATTAAGATTGCAAAATTTGCTCATAAAACAAATAAATTATATTAAAAACAGAAGGTCAGTTGGAAGATGAAGATAAATGATATTTTGAATAAATTTCTAAAATTGGGAGGAAAACATTAAAATAGAATGTATTAAATAACAAGACACTTTGTTTTTAATCCACTTTTATTTATTATTTGTCGACTAGTTTCGATTCTGCCGAATCTTCTTCAGGACATAGAACATACTATTATGTTCTATTATGTACTAGTTTATGTACTAGTATGTTCTATGTCCTGAAGACGATTCGGCAGAATCGAAACTAGTTCACAAATAAAAAATAAAAGTGGTTTAAAAACAAAGTGTCTTGTTATTTAATACATCATGTCAATCCACAATGTGTTTGCTTATTCTGAAAAAAAAAAATTTAAATAGAACTCGAATCTCGTACAAAATCAAAGTTAAGAAGAATGTTTTCATTTCATTAAAAAATAAATTATATTACATAACAAACGTATATATATTTTCAGCTGCCTAATGAAGACATAATGAGGCTCGGCTGCCACCTGACGGCCGGCAGACTGATGGTTCTTCCCTTCCTGGAGACCCAAGATGTGCGACTATCGAGCCACATGCTCAGATGCGGAGAACCACTCCGTTACCTGTTTACGAGGAACTTGACTACTAGGCCGGAAGCTTCCATGCAACTGAAAAGTCTGACAAGACGTAAGACACGAGAAAGAGAGGTAATAACTAGAAGAATGTCTGTTTTTAATTAAAAAATCTTGTTTTAATTATCGTTGTAATGGATGTAACCCAAATACAGACTGACACAGAAACCACTCAACTGCACTTAAAAAACCTCATATTACAATTCTTTCAGCAATTTCATAAAATTCAAATATGTAATTCAATTTAATACTATGTAAATGAAATCCTCAGTACGCGAAATCTCAGCGAGGATTTCATAACTTTTGAAACCGCGTGCACAATAGTATTGTGAACATCGTTCAGCCATACTACTCCAAATCTACCTTGTTTCTACCTACACACCAATCGCGTGACCTTCATTTGATTGTCCGTGCAGTTAGTTTGTAGCTCGGCAACGGTCATATCAGTATGTTTCTACTTTCTATGGCCAGAAGACATTATCAAATTTTTAGAAGGTATAATCCTTTAAATAAAATTAACTTTATCTTTTAGGTTGTGTTAGCAGAACAAGATCAAAGCAACCTTCGAAACATAACTGCCGCCAACATTACTATTAACCAAACTGTGGAACAGATGCGGACCTTACCTCTCATTCCAGAAGAAATAGCCCAGCATCAACTGATGGTTTCAACTCCATTGCGAAAACCTACCAACCTAACCATAAGAGACCCACACCACCGCAAACGTTCCGCCAACCTAACAATTCCAAACGAGGCACATTCAACAAACTTACCGCAAATAGAACTTCAAACAACGATGAATGAAATAACAGACATTGCAATGGCTGAAATTAATATGAATGTGGCAAATGTTCAGACAGACGTAACAACAAATATGGACATGATTCCAGCAAATAATGTTGATGTCGATCTTCAAATACAAAATTTATTTGAAGAGATTAGCGCGCGAAGAAACATTTCCAATCTTCAAATTGAAGAAATTGTAGCGGAACCCAATCAAGATCCGAAGGCGGGAGATAATTTAGACAAAAGAGGTGACAATAATTTATTGGAAAATGGCAAAGGCAGCTATGGAAAGACTTGTAATGAAACCGGTTTGGGCAGTCTGGATAGAACCAAGGTGTCTCTAGGAGAGGAGGAACTAACGGCATCGCAGAATGCTGTTGCAAAATATTTATCGTTAGTAACAATTTTATAATTATTTTAAATATGGATATGTACAAATAAGCTAGTTGTGTTGAATGATGAACCCGAATCCTAGGCAAAACTGAGTTTAGATAAAATGTTATTTTACTAGAACCATTTAAAATATTTTCTTTATTTATACTTCATGGGTATATGTAAAACTCTGGATAATACTCCCAGTATTGCCGTGGTGAAATATCATCATTCAATATGAAAATGTTGTTTAAAATTAGTCTAGCTATTTTTTAAATTTTTTTTTTATATGAATACCCCACAAGAGACCTAACTGCTCCCAACCGTCTGGAGCCAGTGAGACTATGGCATCCCCAATTGGGGAATGTTGTGTGGCTGAAGGTATGGGGAGGGAAGGAGAAAGGAAAGAGGAAGGTGGGGAAATACCTGGCTATTCAGATCTGTCACCAAACACGGCTAAAAGCCATTTCAAGCAACGTTTCAATTCTGAATGGTGGTTTTACCAGGGCGATACTGAGAGTATGTTCCACTCTGGAACGTGCGCAAATATACTACATATTATTTTTAAATGAATTAATTGTGGACCATCGCAAATTAATTACATAAAATTTACTTGCGCACGCCGGAATTCGAACCCGCGACCTTCGGATTTGTAATCCAGAGCCTTGCCCTTCGACCATGGAGGCCGTCAAAGCTGGGTATAGTGACTAGATTTAAATACCCTTGTATGTACACCTCTTCTCTTTACCCTACTCACTTTCTTTGCCCTCACAATATTCCCAAAATCGAGGTTTGCCATAGTTCCCCACTAGCTCCGGTCAGTTGGAAATATTCTTGTGTGTTGTACATGAACATGAAGAAAGAAAACCTATACATCAGTGATTCAGAACCCACGGTCCCGGGCCTTTTCGTGCAGCCTAAAATAATATAATTCAAAATCAACAGCATTATTTCATCGATTTGACCTTGGGTTTAGAATTTTTTTTGCCTGTGGTGCTTTCGTTATGGAAGTTTTGAAAGGCTTGATATTATTATTATTAGTTAATGTTTAGGCAGCATTCTACTGATGCGCTCATATCTAATTTCACAATAAGTTAATCCTTTTTTCTTTCCAAATGAGAATCCGATGGAGCTTTAAATTATAGCATTGATGACATGTTGTGGAAGTTTGTTCCATGCCTCCACTTCTCTATTTGCTAGGAAGTGTTTCCTAGGATTGGATGCAAAGGTGTTTTGTTCATTTTTAGTATCCACGGAGATTTACATTTGTGTTGGTGGTAACCTATCCTCTGCGGCCTGTAAACAAATTGGGAAAAATTGGCCCTCCAGCTAAAAAGGTTGTGCATCACTGCTATACAGTGTATTAAATATATTTAATTATTCCTTCTTTGCTGCCTCTAGTATTTGCAGTGTCATTCTTCTGGCTTTAGCTGAAACGGGAGGTCCAGTTGTTTCAATACAGTGCACACTACAGAGTGTTTCACATCTACTGCTTGTTTGAAAGGTATTATTACAGGGAATTGTTGTAGACATTGGTGATATTTGCTTGTGTTGTTAACCGTGGATACACCTATACTTGCATATTTAGTGTGCTGTCCTGTGGAAGTTACCTCTGTCGTAGCGTCAATAAGTCTCTCATTCCGAAGGTCTACTAGAAGATTCAAATTTTCCAAAAAATCTGCCCCCAGAATAAACCGCTTGACCTCGGCTATGACAAATGTCCATGTAAATGATCGACGTAATCCGAAGTTAACCATCATTCGGTGTTGTTTGTGCATTCTGATAGGAGTACCATTTCCCGCATAGAGTGCCACATTTGGCTCATGTTTTTCAATTCTCATGTTTGCATTGTTTTGAACTTGTTGGGTATTACAGAAACTTCTGCTCCTGAATCTATCAAAAAAATTATGGTATTGTGCTGGTCCCAGAGTTGCAACCTTTTTCTATGTTAATTGCATCAACACAGAGCTTATTCAGTTTTCCGACCTCGTTGCCGCTGACGGCCGGTCACGGGGAGCGATGCACTTTTTTTGCAAGTTTTCATGATACCAGCATCGTTCATAAACTTTTTTTGTTTGATATTTGTTGTGTGACGGAGATCTAGTTCTCTGATAGTTATTACATTCCATTTGCTCTTCTTTGTTTATTTTGGTTAAGCGAGATGAACTAAGAAAACCTTCTTCTACATGGCATATCTCATTGTTACTGTACACATCTGCCTGTTTGTCAGCGATTTCCGCCAGCTCCTGATCAGCCGATACGGTAAGTATAGCTTGCATGCTATTAGGCAACCGTTGTAACTACAGCGTCTTAAATAGTTCCGTGTGAATGATGGGTTGTTCTGCCAGCTCTTTCATTTGACTTAATAGCTGAGATGGTGTATTATCTCCCAGTTGAAGACCATATATGAGCTAGGCAGATTTTTTTCATTCGGATTCCTTAAATTTCGTCACTATCGTCACAATCTTAATGCAGCATACATCTCCCAGATGGGCAGGTTCAACACCATGGTTAGTGTATTGCTGTCAAGACAGCTTACAATGGTGTAGTATTTAGTTGCGTCTGAACTAATACTCGTAATGAATTGGGCGGTATTTTACTTTTGCAATTTGATGAATAGCGCCCTGGTCCGTAATATCTTTTTCCGTATGTTGCTGCGTGTTAGCCATCATATAAATGTATTATAGCGAGTGATAGAACCCTGAAGAACTAATCTAAAATATTGTCTGTCCAGCATAAGAACAATCAGAGGTGGCACGAAATTATGTTCGTACTGCGCATACCCCACCCTTCCGCCTTCGTTGCAGCGCCCCACGCACGGCTCCCGGCTACTATCTGCGAACTAATTCAATTCAGTACGTCGTGGACTGTTTAGCTATATGCCCGCACTTCTGAAAAATTAACCCTTTCACACCCTGAGATAAAATGAATATTCAGCCAAACTCATCACCAATTTTAAAGAACAAAAGAGGACAGGTAGGCATTATTTACGTATTTTATTTATAGCTATTCAAGTTGCAATAGTGCATTTTTATAAATCAATGATGTAGAATGTAAATACTGCACTATATAAAATTACAGAATGTAAGTGTTGATCAGTTTTTATTTTCTTTTAAAGGTACACAAACCTCAACGCAGGATGATAGTAAATACATATGTATAAAAAAATAATATCTGGCGACCCTAATATGTCGCAAACATGTGCCATTCACTCGATTTCTGAGCAGACTGGTATTGGGGTACACGCCGTAAAAAATACATTGTTACGATATGTCAGAACCGGTTAAGTTAAATCGCCAAATAAAAAGAGACAGCGACTGAGCATATTTACCTAAATCGACGAATTCGATAAAAATGCCATTCGATCGAAAGTTCATTCCTTTTATTTTAATAAACAATATCCGACAATCAACAAACTTTTGCAGGCAGTTAACGACGATGACTCCTTACCAAATTTTGAATGCACACTTTCCATAAGATAGTAAAAGAATTGGGTTTTCAATATTGAAATCGAAAACGTGACAGTTTGTTGACGGAGCGTGAAGACTTAATTCTTTGGCGTGGATATTATTTACGAGCTATCGAGAGACACCGTAGGGAAGGTCGTACGATATATTACCTCGATGAAACCCTTGGATTAATGCAGGTGATGTATCAAAAAAAATTGGGTTGATAATACCGTTAAATCAAGACAGGATGCTTTCGCACGCGGCCTTTCCGTGGGACCCTCTAACAACAGGTAAGGGAAAACGGTTAATAGTGTTACACATCAGAAGTGACACAGGATTTGTTACGAACAGTCTTTAATTTAATCTATGTGAAATTTAGTGAACCAAGAATAGTGGAAGTAGCTCCAGAAGACCTTCATTCAGCAGTGGATAGATTTGACTGATAATAGCGATAATTGTTTCTTTTTTTCAGCGAAGCTTGGAACCCCGATGCCTTCATAGATAAGGTGATCATGGCCAAACAGCAGAAGATTCGCCCGTTGACACTTGATAAAATTGTGAAGAGCTATGTTGTACCAACTGACGTCGTGTCCATGAAGTTTGTCATGGCGAGAGCCTTCATGTCTATACTGCGTAAGAACCCATAATTTATTATAACTAGTGCGTACGTATAACGTCAGCGACACAATCCTTGGAGAACCTTGGCCACCTTTAGGAGTGTTAGACGACCTCCGTAGTCGATCGGTTAAGATCCCTGACGAGTTCAGTGTTGCGGGTTTAAATTTAATTTAATTTATATTTTTATATTGCATGTAATTTATTTAAAATAATATACAGTATATTTGCGACACATTTCAGAGTGGTAGATACTTTCAGTATCATCCTGGTGAAAGACCTCCATTCAGAATCAAAACATTGTTTGAAATTGCTTTAGCCGTGTTTGGTGACCAGATCTGAGTAACCAGGTACTTCTCAACTTCCCCTACCCTATCTCCTTCCCTTTGCCACTCCCTTCAGCCTCACAATATATCCCAATTGGGGATGCCATAGTCCCACTGGCTCCAGACAGTTGGGACTCTTTTGAATTTGACTATAGAATTCCTTTTGAAACCCGCCATATTTTTCTTCCACTGCATATGTAAATTATTTACAATATGTATATTTTCAGGTCTAAGGGCGACTGGCTTTCTGAGTGTTAAAAAGAAAGAAGATTTGACAATTTTACACATCACAATCAGTGATAAAGTGAAGAACGAAATTATGAAAGCACAAGCGGCATCCCGTAATACTGAAAAAATCTAATTTACTTCCAATTTATTTTCAATTTTTCTTATTTTAACTTTTGTTAAATATTACTTCATTATATTACTTATTTTAACTTTCATTAAATATTACCCCATTATATTACTTATTTTAACTTTCATTAAATATTACCCCATTATATTACTTATTTTAACTTTCATTAAATATTACCCCATTATATTACTTATTTTAACTTTCATTAAATATTACCCCATTATATTACTTATTTTAACTATAAACAAATATTACTTACAATAAAAAACACATAAATTTGTTGTAGACCACTTTTATTTTATTAAAACTCTACCGGTTTCGGAAGCACCCTTCCTTCATCAGGAGAATATTAAAACTGTTTTAATATTCTCCTGATGAAGGAAGGGTGCTTCCGAAACCGGTAGAGTTTTAATAAAATAAAAGTGGTCTACAACAAATTTATGTGTTTTTTATTGTAAATTATGGCGAACCACAAAGTTAATGCTTTTTACAAATATGAAATATTACTTATTTTATCTCTCATAAAGAAATTATTTACACTATTTTAACTTTCATAAAAAATTACTTACATTATTTTAAGTTTTATAAAATAATTCTTTCAATATAGAGATTATTACAATTACAATGTAGGTTAGGTACACTATTACGATTATTTTTAACAAAAGTGCTATTATAAATGACAATAAGTTTAAAAATAATAAAAGTCAAAATGCATTGTGTTATTTTTTAATCATATACCTAATGCTTCCTTTTTAATAAAAATAATCTGTTAAGCTCAAGTGTAAGGTCGTCATAGAAATTGAAGTGAGACTTAAAAATGCTATTCAGTTATGGACCTTCCACATGACTGGTTTGCCCAATACTGATTAATTCCATGCATTTAACTCCATTATTCTGATCAAAATGGCAAAAATGACCGTAAAAAAGTAGTCTTATTCCATTGTCAGAGAAAAGTACTATATCAATACCTTCAATACATAGAACAAATTATTTACCATTTTTATTAATGTTTTTTATAGGTAGGTACTTTGGGGTTACTTCGGCATACAACAAATATGCAGGTACTTTGGGGTTACTTCGGCATACAACAAATATGCCGAAGTAGTCCCATATGAGTGGGACATAAAATTGAAAGATTATTTCGATTAAAAGATATTTTTTCTTATTGTGGGCACTTACATAAGTAGGTACATAATTACAATATTAATAAATATAAAAAAAGAAGGTCAGGTTAGTATTTGAATTTATTATAGTAGCGCCCTTGAGGTGATTTTTCACAAAAACGGCGCTATACAAATCATCCAATTATTATTATTATAAGTGAGAAGTAAGAGCGTAGTTGTAGATAAGGCAGTGTTGGACGCTGTCAGATATTTTCGCGACGTCCAGACAAATGTTGAAAGAGGACTGGCACAAACTTTCATCCTTCCTCTTTAGACGGAGACTAAGATGGCAGCGCTATGCCAATTTGAAAAATTACTCACAATACATAATAGGTACATTATAATATAGAAAGGAGGTATTTTCCTTCTAGCAAAGTGGTTTTATTTGAAATATACATATGTATTATAGAATTGTAGGTACGTAGGTACTGACGTATGGAAAAATAGAAAAATTATAACCCCCCTTGTAATCAAGCAAATTGAATAGGCACCTATGTATTTTTTGCGCTCTGGTAACACTGGTTCCAAACAGAAAATAATTATACAATAACTTACTAGATAGTTTTATTTAATAAAGCAAGGAAATCGTGCCTACCTATCTACAGTGCGGTCATTCGGTGGGTTTCCGGCAGTGAAGCACTAAAAAAAATGTAGCAATTTTTTAAAGAAGTAAGCGTAAGCGTTTGATGCGTGCTTATAATGCTTGCAGTGGTTTTTTTTTTAACTTACTTTCACTGGTACTGACTCAAGTGTAGTTGAGGTTACCTGCCACTTTCTAACCCAGGGTGCACGTCAAGGACTCTATCAAACGAAGTTAAATTTGTGAAAGACTCTAAACCCTCAAGTGTCCCTGCACAGCTTTCGCATAGAAGGGAATTAGTAACAAATGCATTTCAGTTCGGCTAGTATAGATACTTGACTCAAGCAAAGTGTATTATGGGAGTTATTTTGTAATTCATGAGCAATCTTGAACTGCATCCCATAATATTTTGAGATAAAATCCTGGGTGTAATCCCATAGCTTATCACAGTAATGTGTGTTTTTGAATTATTGGGACCGCTTGAAATAACAATCGAGAGAAATATTTTTAAAATATTCAGATTTTTGTATGCCTACATCTACACTTAACTAGTTAATGATTTAAATCTACACTTAACTAGTTAATGATTACTAGTTATTTATCATGTTAATTGTTTTTGTGATTAATTCTTAGAACTACATCTATCTAAAAAAAAATTATGTTAATCAAATTTAATAATATTATTATTAAGTTCTGCAAGTATTTCAGTTTTTTTTAATTATTGTGACAGCTGTTTCGGCGTTTAAGGCCGTTTAGACAGTTTGAAAATAACCCTGAACGCCGAAACAGCTGTCACAATGATAAAAACTAAAATGCTTGCAGAATTTAATAAGAACATTATTAAATTTGATTTACATTAAATAAAAAAATAAATATATTTAAATTTTATTTATTATCCCCGAATGGCACCCCACTTCATAATATGACCACATTTTTCTAAATTGTACATTATACACAATGAGAATGCGATGAGAACTCTATCATAGATAATTCGCAAAACAACAGATTGTCAGGGATATAAATTTAGACGTTAAAATAATTGTAAAAGATTTGTATTTTTATAATTTAATCTACAACTTTCAATATATTGTAGCGCCGATATACATGGCCAGCGATGGAATACAATTAGCAGCCTTCAATTAGAAGAAGAAAAAAGATGCCGGCCGAGAAGGCGGGAATGATTTCACAGGCACTTCCGCCTACCCCTCGCTCGAGTGAGGAAAGATATAATACAACTTTATATGACTTGAACTTGTGTTAGAACCGCCAATAAACAGATATATACACATTTACAGACTATTATTTGACATTCCCTGCAGTTAAAGTGTTATACTAACTTTATTAGTTCGTATGCGTGTAAATGACTTTTAAAACTACGGTACAAATTTGATGAATCTTTATGTTGGAAATCCGTTTTGCGGAAATCGGATTACTCCACTGTCTGATATCTTATAGCTCCGTGAATTGCATGTCTGTAAATGGATGTGGTAACTACATAATAAATTTGAAGATCGTTTGGTTAGAAACCCGTTTTTGTAATAACACAACTGCCTGATATTTAATGTCTTCTTATCTTCATGTTCCCGTAAATATATATTTTTATTTAATCATTGAAGAAAATAATATTAAAGTAACCTAAATTAAACATGAAAACAGGAAAAAAAAACACAAGAAAATAAAAAGATTTCAGTCGCATCTGGGTCTCGAACCCAGGACCTTTGCCTATCCGGGGCAACATTTAGGTTATGTTAATATTATTTTCTTCAATGATTAAATATTACAATGAAGTTTTTAAATCTCAATAAAAATAATTTATAATTTAAAATGGATTATTTTTTATGACTACTTACAGTATACAGTATGAGCTGTACCTTTTTGTTGTTGTGGGAAATCCATTTTTACGGATTTTAAATGACGCCAGTGTCTGATATGGTATGTCTTCGTATGACTGTAAATGGCTTCCGTAACTACCTACAATATGAGTTGTAAGTTTTTTTGTTGTTGCTGGAAATCCGTGTTTACGGATTTCAAATTACGCCAGTGCCTGATATCTTATGTCTTCGTATGACTGTACATAGCTTCTGTAACTGCCTACACCATGAGTTGTAATTTTTTTGTTGGAAATCCGTTTTTACGGAAATCGGATGACACCACTGCCTTTATTGTTAGTTAGCCACGTTTCCCTTCTAGAAAATTAACCAGCTCGACAAGTTGACAAGTTCAAGGTCTGTATTATGAATGGCGTTAATAGCGATATCATGTTTTTTTCAGTGGCAAAGCCTCGACATTATAATATACGTATTTACAATCAATTAATTCGCTATTTCGAGGCGCTAAGGGGGAATCGATGCACGGCTAAAGGTTCCGCTGGTCTGGCATTGGCTCTGCGGCCTCGCCTAATCACGGCAACGGAATAGTTTAGTGAAAGAATTTCACGACAACAAATGGCTTGTCACCTTGGCTGATGAATTAGGTATTAGAATAACAGGGGTATGCGTTGGTGTCGCAGTCACACTGCGGCTAATTTTGGCCGCCTCTGTGGAAGTGCGGTAAGAGATTTGGATCGAAATCAGAGATCGCAAGTTCGCCTGCCAAACCTGCCAAAATAAAGAAATACTGGTGTTTTTAGTACCAAAATATTTTCTTCATATTTAGAAATTGAATAATGCAATCCAAACTTACAGGAATCAGTGGAGCTATGTAATTACCATGGGTAGTTTGATGAGGCTGAAGGGATAGGGGAGGGGAATGAGATATGAAGAGTCAGTGTCTTCTAGAGTGGAAGACACTGGCTACTTCCGTCACTGTTGTGGCTGCATCCGAGTGGCTCAGCTCTCCATTCAATGAGCAATGGATGCTAAGAACGATAATTTAATTTACATATTATGTTTTTCATTTTCATTTTTTATTAATTTTTGTTTATTTACATGTACTTTTAAATACTCCCCTTTCTTTATTTTTCTTTTTGTAATAAATTATATGTGTATATTTCATGTAATATGGCAGATTGGGTTTGCACCACCCACCCACTCCCGTTGGGTTAAAAACTTAAATAAATAGTATCATTGGTTGCGGCCTGTGGTACCTACTCTTTTGTGATACCTACATATTCAGGAACTCCCCCCTTTTCTCCCGTACTCATGGTATGGAAAAACGGCATTTTTTTATAATTCCATTAAAATAACTTCACTTCAGGTCCCTTCAGTTAATTTCTATAAAAAGTTAAAATTTTATAAAAACTTAATTGTAAAAAAACTGCACTGAATTTTTCCTCAAATCGTCGCTGCATATATGATATAGCTTATGTGACGTTTCGTAAATTCTGAGATGATCGAATAATAACGGTTTTAAAAAATAATTGCAAATATTAGATTTGCTAAAAAGAATAGATTTGTTAAGCTGGAAAGCTTGCCTAATAATTATAAAAAAATATTTGTTCAAATCTAGCCTTGCAATTATTTTTTAAAACAGTTTTTATTCGATCATCTCAGAATATACGAAACGTCACATAAGCTATATTATATGCGCAGCGACGAAATATCATTATTCATTACTTTGTGATGGATGACACCAAACACACGAGTATCCCTGTAGGTAAGACTTTTTTCAATCTTTTGTGGTAATAAATCGAAACCACTCTGCCACTGTTTGGAGTTAATAATTATTGGAAATCAATATTGTTTTATCTGTTATTTAAAGCGACGTTATTATCCTGTATATTTAACGAGTCTTTGGAACCAATATATCGGTAATCACCCGGATTAATAGGCCAACACATTGGGACGATTGCGTTGATTGAGTATCATTCAAATCACATTTTCTTTAAACCGATTAAACTTCCCTTACGAATTAGGATCTATGTAGTTAGCAGCTTTTTAGATTATAAAAGTAGAATGAGCAATAAATTCGTTTGCGATCTAAATCTTTCGTCCGGCGTCCGTATGAAATATGCTAAAACATTAAACATTTTAATTGGACGTCAGAATAATAGGTACCTATCTACTATGGAATTTAATGGCTGAAAAATTTGTTGTCTGCCTATCTATGCGTTTCTTGTGAAATATTTTTAAAATTTAAAGGGATGTTTATTACAGTTTGACATAGTAAGAGGAAGTAAAGCCGCCATTTTTTTTTAAATATTCGGGTGTCGAAATATTTTCATTTGCGTTTTATGTTTCTTCAATGTTTTTGTTTTTGTTTTGTTTTAGTATAAAGCGATTCAAATGAGAAAAATTATGAAATGTGATGGCCAAGACATTATTCTGAAGATTTTTGCATTCATGGAATACCAATCATTCCAGTTTTAGGACGAGTTGGTTAAGGTTAAAGTTGTGTTGTCAACTATACAATAAAGGGAAAAGTAAAACATTTTGAATTATTATTATTAATTACTGTAGGTGCATATTTTAATAACTTTTTGTGTTTATTGTTTTTCCATTACTTCGTGATTTATAAAAATCAACAAGAATATTTCGCCAAAAAAAGTAAATAAATTAGTCAAAGGTTTTATTTTGCACTGGTATCCCCAATATATACAGTGGCGACGCCACCGACTACAAAGATAAGCGTGTCAAGCTGTAATTTCATGCTTATTACTTTGAGGGAATAATTGATTTTCACGCGTAGCTACAATGTGTGAGTGTTATGTTAATAATCGTTTATCGTCGGCGGCCCGGCCTTGGCATGATGTTTTTGGTCTCTGACTGGGAATAAGCGGAATTATGAGCCTGACGATTCCGATCATATCGCCCTCCTTGACCCAAAGCGCACCCCCTCCCGAATAACATACCGCCCCCTGACAAATAATTGATACACGTTCACGTGTTTCCTTTTGACACTGACCGCTTTAATTTGAAGACACACTCACCGGTTTTCGTCGGCCGGTGCTAATTTGTATTACAGGGTTCAGGACTGGGGCCGGTGTAAGTGTGTATATTGCCATACAAATTGGCACCGGCCTACGAAAACCGGCCGGCAAAACCGGTGCGTGTTTTTTCGCGCTTAATAGTTTACATATATTATTAATATTTTTATAATTTGGTCAACCGGTACGGAATCTTTTTTTTATTATTTTTTTTACAGGGGGCCCTGAGGGAAATAATTTCCCTCAAGGCCTGTATCATTTTTGGGGATGCTGTGTGGAGTGTCTTTCAGAGGATAGAAAGGAGTGAACTTGGCTCTTGAAGAGACCCATGTCGTATGATGGAGGAAACACAGAGGCCGGCAGATCATTCCACAGCCGAGCTGTTGAACACAGAACGAGTCGTAGAAGCGACCCGTTCTCATGTGACAAATGTTAACCGTCTGCAAATGTTGGGCGCACGTTTGGCGTGTTTCTCGACTATGCACCGGTGCCGAAGGGATCAATGACGCTAGTTTCTCAGAGCATCTTCCATTAAAATACCGATAGAACAAGGACAGCATTTCCACCTGACGTCTGTGCTCCAAAGATTCCAATTCGTTTGTTAAGATAGGCGAATCTATCAGAGGGACCGCCCGTTTCTGCACAGTCAAAGGTTTTTTCAGATATTGTGGGCCTCCCGACCAGAGGTGGCTGCCAAATTCAACAGTGGGGCGCACTAGAATCTAGACGGAGTCGTCAATACTAACCGATAAGTTTTTTAGCTGGGTTCAAGACTTTCAGCCTAGGTTCAATCCCCCGCAAAACTCATCAGCTTCAATACAAACATTTTCTAATTACCGCTCCAAGTGACTGAAAGTGAGAATTAATTTTATGAAAAAGTAGAACTTTTGTTAAATAATCTGTTAAACGAAGAAGAAGTAGGTACCTACAAGCACTTTGCCGTAAAATATATTTATCATATTAGTTCTCAATATTTGCCCATTAAATAAAAAAGGGACAGATATAAAAATATTTATTTGAATAGGTTTGTAGGCAAAGGTAGTTAAGTAAATATTGACATACTTGTTATACGGTAGACAAGATTTCTATGGGAAAATAATGGTTTTATTAATTTATTAAGTGGTTAATTTCTTAGAATTTAATGGGAACACCTGTACGCTCGGATGTGTGTGTCCGGTGCTGGGCGGAGTTGATTGGGCGGGGAGGGAGGGCGGCGAGGTGGGCGGTGGTCGATAGGCGGCTAACGGTAAGGCGGCCCAGGCGTCCGGCAGTCAGTCCGCTACTAGCGGCGCCATGGGACCACACGTGTTTCGCTGAGTCGCATGCCCGTGTCCCCCTCCGCCCCCGCCCCCGCCCCCGCCCTCGCCATGGAGCTACTGCCTGGGCCCCGCCACGGCACCCCCGCCTTCCAGCTCAACCCGCTGTGGGAGCGCGTGGTGCGGACGCAGAGACTACCCGCCGAGGTAGACCTTCAGGAGGTGCTCGGGGCCCTGCGCCACCGTCTCCGAGACCCTGAGAGAGAGGTTCGTCAGCACGCCTTGCGAGTCCTTGCTGACTTAGTCCCCGTGCTGCGTTCCTCCCTAGACTCGCTGCTGGCCCCCTTGCTGCCTGACCTACTCTGCAACCTCGGACACTCTGCCCCCGCCGTACGCAAAGGAGCCTTGGATGCTCTTAGAATGTACATTTCTCACAGTGATAACAAAGAGTACGTCATTTCGGAAATATGCACCAGATGCCTTGAAAAGAATTCGATCAATGATAAATTTCAAGAGGATGTCACAATGGGAGTAATTCTCGCCCTCCCGTCCCTATTGCAACCGTCTCTGGGATTCCTCGGAAGCTCTTCAGAAGCCATCATCTCTGTCATAAAAGCCCTATCATCAAAATTATTTCAAGTCGTGTACCAAGAAGTTGCAATAAGATCGCTGATAAAGTTGAGGGAGTTGATTGGAAAAAAAATATTCGACGATCATATGGAAAGTCTGGATTCGAGTGTTAGTGAAAATTTCAACTTGTTGTGTAACGTGTACAATTTACCAGGAACGCCGAATAAAGAAGAAAGGGAAGTTGCCAGAGATCACCCGCAAGTAAGACACGACAACGAGCAGGACGAGGAGAAATCGGCCGAAATGTTTTACTCCGAGCAACCTGAGGAATTACTAGACGCCCCGCACGATGGTCTTAAAAACCATTCTTCTATAACCGTCGACATGGATGACTCGGAAAGTATTCCCAGCGGAAAGGTCATTTTGGAAACAGAATTCGCATTTGACTCCGACACAGCCATAACGATGACGATTTTAGAAGAAGACGAAAATGTCACCAACGTGAATGTCGAAAGCGAAGAAGAAGAGTCTTACGATTATCAAAAATATAGTAAAAGTTTAGTTAAAGTTTTTACCGATAGCGAAATTGATGAATATGAAGATGTACGTCGAACACCGAGAAGAGTCCGGTTCGGTGGTGAAATTGTGAAGATGAGAACTCCCGACAGTGAAACTATTCAAAACAGTGACGCGGATGACACGGCCGAAGAAAACTCTAAAAGCTCTAATACGGAAGAATCTCCAGATGTTTCCGAGGTCCACGGCGCCAGAACAAGGCGTGCAATTGAAGGTGGTACGAATATAGGGACAGAAAGAGACGGGACTTTGAAAAAGACACGCATCTATAGGAGTATGATACCGCTGCCTACTGAGCCTAAAACAACTTTACCAAAGCACAGAAAATACAGCCCAGCAGAACCTTTAAGCCCCAGCAAAAAAAGGAAATCGAAGTCCTTGAACGACCTTTCAGAGTACTGCAAGCAACATTTTGGGGTCACCCCATCATCAAGAGATTCAAACAATAGTAGAAACAATATCAATGAAGATGATGGTAATTTGAATGTCATAACTGAACCAATTAGAAAGTTGAGCCATGATGCAGATATTCTGAATACCTATAGAGATCAGCAAAATGAGGTGTTACGCATTCAGAGAAGTCCCCTCGTGTCTCCGCCACGGTACAACGAGAAGTTCGCCGCCCCTCCCGCAGGGGAGATGGTCTACTCCCAGGAAGACTATCTGTCGGGGCAGTCAGGGTCTGGCTCCACAGGCTCCGGCTCCAGCAGTGATAACGCTCTGGAAGACACACTGGAGGAACTCAATGTGTTCGATGACGACATTTTCAAGGATCTTTATAAAATGGTAAGATTTTACTTCTACTTAAAAAAATGCATGTCAAATCTGACAAATCTGACAAATCTGTTTACTGAATCTGTACAAATCTGTTTACTGAAGCAGCAAAAGCTCTTGAACGATGAACTCAGGCTTTTATTTAAATTTCTACGTCAAATCCAGTAGAACCACAAAATTGTGAAATGTCCATTGAATTGGCAAAAAAATAAGTAAAGACCCCATATGATTTACAAAAAAAGGGTGGTGAGAGTTGAAACTTGTGAGAAACCGGTTAGTAAAGATTGTTGTATATGTCTATTAGAACCACGGCCATTGATAAATCGACAATTTAGAAATGCTGAAGTTAGTCGCAGATAAAAAGCGTTGTTTTATAAACAGGCTCTACTGGAGCATAAAATTTATAATTTATTAGGTAGGCAGTTATATACTGGCAATCCCCACTTTTACTCTGCGCTTCAAATAGGTTAATTACTTAACTTATGAAAAATCTTTTAATGTAATGAAAGCTTCTAGAAAATCGTACTGTAGTTTCTCAGAAAATAAACTATAGAAAATGTATTTTCCCACCCCCATAATGAGCAGTCGATTAGTCGATACATATTGCGATGTTTCACACAACCCATCGTATCAGTGGGGAGGAGGGGCGAAGATAACAAACCCCTCGCTGCCTCAGCCCCCCGATCAACAGGTGTAGGGCATCAATTATTGACAGGTAGGTCACGCATCACTCATCACGAATGCCATGTTGCGATATGTCATGGCTCTGTCGTGTATCGGCCTATCAATTGGAGTCACTCATTAGTAGGCAAATGGACATACAAGATTACGCGCACTTCGCGCTGTAAAGTGAGGATTTATAAAAATTACATTGATCAGTGAAAGGAGTGTGATTTTTAAATTAATGATGTTGGTAACATTGTGAACTAATTTTGTTTATCCATTAATACGTATTTACTCATTATATTGTATACGTCTTTTAGGGGCTTTTACATATTTATATATATAAAAATCAATGTAAGTTTGTATCTTTGTTTGTTTGTCCTCGATGTTCTCGAAAATCGTTGGACCGGTTTCGCTGAAAATAGCACGGTTTGTTTTTATTAGTACCGGGAAGGTTTAGAAAGTTTAAGTTTAGTTTGAATGAAATTCAATATGTAAAACTGTTGCTATAACGTTTTAAAATTAGTATGAAAAACATTGAACCCGCCATGTTTTATTTAGGTTAGCCCATAGATATAACACTATGGTTAGCCACAGATTGCATTTTTAAAAGAAGAAGGTTTTTTGGGTAGAATATTTTCAAAATGGAAAACACGAGTAGGTACCTAATTAAGAACTTTATGATTTAGATATATTCTGAAAAAATAAACGTTTGGAATGAAATAAAATATTCAAATGAATGTTTCTTTATTTGGAGATAGTTACTTTCGCTGTTAAATCAATTATGGCACCCTAATGACAAGCAATAATTCACAACTTAAACTTTATTAAAAATATATATATATATCCCGAGCAAGGCCGGGTACGCATCAGCTAGTTTTGATATAAAATTAAAATTATTATAGTGACACAGATGTAAAACTTATTATAGTAGGTACATCGATAGTATTTTATCGTTTTTTTTTTGTGGAAATCTTTCGAAAACGATAATTCAGGGGTCAGGGAACTCTTGGGGTAGGTACTGCTTCAAAATATATTTTTGATCAACGATATAACCCCATGGACATGAAAGTGAGACAAAGCCGTTTAATTTAAGAAATATTGATTGTTTAAAAAGTTCAAAATTACGCATTCCATTTGCATGGCTCTGTCCAAATGGGTCGAACAACACACGTGAGTCGCTCTCAACTAGCAAAAAAATAATTAAATCGTCAAAAGGGCAAAATAAAGCGTGCGAAATTAATTGTGACCATAATAGTGTATTCGGGCCTTTCAATGATTGTTCAAGTATTCATTGACTTACTTTTGCTAGTTGGAAGCGACTCACGTGCGTTGTGCGGCATAATCTGGACAAAGCTAATGAATAATATTTCAAACAAGCTCAGTAATATTAATAGATAGTACGAACATTATACAAAATAATTAATGAAACATATGAATAAAATGTATGTTTTTGAAAATTAGGGTGGATATAATGATTTTTTGTGCTATTTTACTTGTGTGTTTATGAACCGTTAAATTGAGATAGGTTTTTTTGTCCATTTTCGGTAATTTATCCCAGTTCCATGACAACTTTATATATCTACTCGTACTACGAGTCATAAAGAAAAAAAAATTGAATATGAATTTATGTATATCTATTTTTTTCAGATTTTTTCATATAAAACGATCAATTCCGATCACTGCTACAAATAAAAAAAAAACAGTACTACATTTTAAAATAAATAATTTTCAGTCCTCGCACACATACTATTATTTTCCTCTATATTTTCGGCGTTTGGCGAATTTTACGTTCTACTGCAAAAGTGTTCAGAGGTCACCTCGTATCACAAGTGGCGGCTTGTACCGAGTGGACCAAAGGGTCTACACTTTTAACAGCTCGTTAAAAATATGAGAACACATTTTTTTTACGAAATTGTAAATCTTTATATCTCCATAATTCTCCGCTTATTTAGCAAATACTACGTAACTTATTAACGGCGAACACCCGAAAATATTCACTTTGTAGTCTGCTAACAGAAGAGATACTATGATACTCTGATATAGAGATACTCTGCCTACCTGAGGAGAAACGGCGGCATGGTGGTTGGTTGGTTAGTTAGTTAGTTAGTTTTACTTCCCGGCTTCGCCTGAGTTCCAACACTGTTTTTGTTATTTCTTATTCTACAATTGAAAACAGGACAAACTACACTAGTCTTGTATTTTATGAAAGTTTACCAATTGAAAGTTTTTGTTCTGTCGTACATAATATTTTTAAACTGGTTCTTATTACATCATAACTAAATCTGGGGAAACATTAAATAATGTTCTCGTTTAAAAGCAATGAATAAATTTTCTCAAAACTGTTAGATTTCAGTGTATAAGGTTTACACGGGTTCTAAAATAGTTTATCGTCCATAAATGATTGTTATGATTGTGTTGCGGTGTCCAGTTTTGGGGCTGAATATGGCAAATTGAAACCGATCACGAAACAGTAATATGGGGTCAAGCCGAAATGTTGAAAAGTGTTTCAGATCAGCATTAAACCGTGAAAGAGGCCACAGCGGGGCTTGCATCGTATTTACATACCTGACTATCGATTGGGGCAGTTTTGAGCGGCCAGTAGCCGGGGTTAGTTAAGGCAGGTGGGGCCGGCTTAAGACGGCGTGCAATGGGGTTAATTGCTACGGGAGGGTGGTCAGTATTGGGGTCACTTCACCCTACACCCGGGTGGGAAATTGCCGCCACGCCTCCCGCTTCCGTCCAACTACGTGGTCTCTGTGTCCACGCGAATGCCGATGGAATGGGCTTTCAATCGTAGGCTGTATTTTGCTCCTTATATCGACAATTAGGTTTACGGTTTTAGGTATTTTGATGGAGTATAGAGTATCTGGGAAATTGGGGTACTTGGCTTATGTAATTGTGGGCCAAATAAGTAGGAAATGAGTTAATACTTGTTTGACATGGAGACTAATCAGGAAGTTACGTTTAACTTAACCGCACACATGAAGAGACCACAGTATCTATAAAAACTTTCGCAATTTCTTTTTGACAAATGTAAATAACTTTTTTTGAAAAATTACACAATCTTACTCCCATTCGTACGCATGCACATCGCACAGTACCAGTCAAATTACCTAGAAATAATAAGATGAGTTTACTAGATTCATATACTCGTATGCACGGGCATATCATCGATTGGTAGTGTTGATCCACAAATATACGATTAGATTTTCAAATGCTACGATACAATATGGCTGGATAGGTATACTGATGGGTAGGAAGTTTGGCTGGCAGTCGGATGGATCGATTTAGAATTCCACTCCCCCTTCAACACGAGCATTGTAAAATGGTATTGTAAACCTCTCCGTTTATACCACCAATTAAAACATACCCCCGTAAACCGATTACTAAAATTTGATTACTATCTACTTAGATAAAGTAGAACGGTGCATAGTGTATGTTGCGTAGTCAGAAGTTGTAGCTTTCCCGTCTTCATTCAAGATTTCAACACTCCTTTGTCTTATTAAACTGTTGAAGTATGTGGAACAAGCGCGTGACCTGAGAATAATAGAGACGTACCTGAAAAACGTTAACCAGTGATTCGTGAGCTTATTTGAAGTAAAAACGTAGGTAGCATTTTGTTCTCCGGTGAAAATAAAATTTGTCACCTAAAACGACGGTTGGCGTCGGGGCGAGTGCTTGGGCGACATTTGAAAGATTTTTGTTGTTGTTTGTATTTGAAAAAAAAAACAAAAAATTACAGATGACTAAAATGGCATATACATTTTTTACTCCAAATAAGTTAAGGAATCGCTGGTTAATGTTTGTCCGATATAGAATATTAACAAATGCTCCGTATTACATGGACCTGTTTAGCGATTCAACCACCTAAATGGCGCTTTAGATTAATTATTGCATGTAGGTTATTTCAGATTGGTAATTTTCACAAAACGTTTGTTGTTAAATTACTTTAAAAGTTTTCAAAACTTGAAAAATGACTAAATGGTAGTGATTTATTAAAACAATAAAATAAAAATTCAACTTTTTACGGTAGGTATCGGTTTCAGCTTATCTCGGTTGTACGAGACGTGTAAGACCCGCACATGAAAAATAGTATAAATATTTAGGCACCGGCACATAGGGACTCACGACTATTGTGATTTGCGAATCCTTTTGATAAAGGCGTTTGGTAGTTTCTTGACTTACTATTGCATTTATATTGCAATATAAGCGCTTGGCTCGGTGTTGTGAAATATCAGCTCTCGGCAGGTTATTGCACGTGTTGAGCAATATTTTATATTTGGTTATAAGAAATATGTTTTATCTGTTTAAATTAATACACTCTGTAGACACATTCGATACATTGGCTATCTTCATACTGGTACATTTTACTATGTACTATCGTGCTATGGTATATAAATACTATTTTTAGGGTATCAGAGGTTGTAAACAATGATTTTATGTAAATTTTCTAACCAGTAGTGTTTAAGATATTTTAAATTTATTACATTGTTTACCACCCCAAAAATTGCATATATAACAGAGTTTAAGGAAAAATTGTACTTGCGTGAAGATGGCCGAGATAGGCTGAAACCGGCACAGTGAATAATATAAAGAAGAAAGAAGGTTTAAATTGTTTTAACAAATCATTAAAAAGAGAAATAGTAAATGGCAGGTTATTCCGAAAATCCACATTCTTAATCCTCACTCAGTTCGTTGACTGCCCTGTCCCTAAACTTCGACATAACTGATAGGTATAAGTATGGGGGGTTAGGTTTGGATTGGTCACTAAATGATAGGTTAATGATTAAGACGGAATTTAATAGAGCTGAAGGCTTGTTTAGAATGGGCGCCAATCACCATTTCGGGAAGAAGGTGATGCCTTCAGCCGAGCAGAGCGATGAGCCTCCCCAAGGTCGGGGTACTGCTCTTCATCATAATTACTAATTTAGGTTGTAAATGAAAGAGTATGGTATATTAGAACAATACAATAAACTACAGTAATGAACGTATCTGTAGACTATTTTCTACGAATATTATCAGATCTAAACTGTCCGAGTTCGGCGAAGCGGAGACTGCTTTGGATTCCTTTTGGCCGGCCTGACCCTTAGAATCCTTAGCAGCGGGGAAGTAACTGAATGGCTGGTTCGGGTCTCTCGTGTCAAGCCTGGATGTGATAAACTGCGATGACCATGTATATGGCGTGGAAATGCTCCGGAAATCCGAAGAATTATTTACCCGGGAGTAATCTTTGAATATTAGACAACGTGCCGCTAAAGGATGGCCAAGATGTATATTGATGAATTTCGAGAACAGACTTTAGTCACGGCCACCATTTTTTTTCAAACTAATATGTGAAACAATCACTGTTCATTCAAACACACCCGATTTACCGCTCTTGCACATTGCCGTTCAAAAAGATCCCCAGGATCGAAATAATAAAATCAAAATAAATGAGTTTATGACTACGTCATTTTCGAGTTCCCACTCCTCGGCCTAAAAACAGTGAACAGAAAACCGGCTATAGTGTTGCTGTCCGTCAAAAATGCCTAATGTTATTGTCCGTGGTCATGTTAATTAATTAACAGCCAGTTAAATTTATTTCTTTAATTAAGTTTAACCCGGGGATAGTTTTTAAAATTTGGTTTAGGAAATGTTAATTCCACATGAATAAATATTTTCATAACATAATCTAGAAATTTCAGTTATGAAAGTTGTGCAACTTTCATGTTGCCAGAATTTGCTATTCGAGGTTATTTCAACTTCAGCACACAGATTTTCAGCTTTACTTGGTCGTATAGTAGTATATTATTAAGTAAGCAAGCCACTGAACTGTTGTTTAACTGAGAAATAAAGTAGCTATTCACCGATAACACGACATTATGTATTCCCTTCGTTGTGCACTACAATCAACGGAATAATTTACCTAGTAAGTCGCACTACAGAGACATTAATGGCAAGAAAAATCCACCCCCAGCGTAATTTTTCACACGCGGATGTGGAATCAGGAAGTACACGTTTGAAGTCTTCGTCGGGTTGTATTTCCTAATAGTTGCTCGCTGGTTTAATATTTTAATAATGAATGGTAAATTAGGTCATTTATCATCCTGTGGGACAGAGCGATTGCTAGGCCATTTAGTAATATGTGATATCTTAGGTGTTTGACGGGAATTGAAAGGTTTGATAATCGATTTTCAGAAAATCTAGTACTGCGTCGTATCAAAAAGTCGCGGCACGTAAAACGTATTGGCTGACCAATGCTTGCTTAAAACGAATCCATTTATATTACATGGTTCTAGGAACATTCACCGCGGGAAATTAACCGCGGAACATTCACAGCGGAGAAAGTTCACCCCACAAAATAGATGAAATAAATAGTTTGGATTGCCTAACCTAACTTTCTCTTAATTAATCTTATTTATTTCCTTTTAATGCTTGGCTATTATTTCTGTTAAAAAAAACACACACACACTTTCAAATAATGGCAAATGATTATCCTTGCGATGAATTGTGCGTGGTGAACTTTCCGCGGTGTATTTTTCCGTGGTGAACTTTCCGCGATGAATAGTGGGCGGTAAACTTTCCTAGCGGTGAATTTTCCGCGGTGATTTTACGTCCTGAAAAAATTTATGTCTACAAGTAGAAGATAGAATAAGTGGAGGAAAGTCGTCGATTATTTATAATCTTGACTGATTTTTCGAGCTTTTGATTTGTTGGTAAACAGTATGCCGATTTCCATTCCACTTGCCATATCTTCATGCAGTATGGGACAATGGATCGACAAGCAGCTGAGGAGTCTGGTCTATGATTAAAAAAAGAAAAAAATACATAGTTCCCCACATCATCAGTTTGTGTATCCTAAATAAAATCTGTTTATCTGTGCAATTTTCATACCCTTTTCATCAAGAGCTTTGAAACAGTAATATCATCGAAAAAATAAAGCAATGCGCCATAAAATTAAGGGTAAACTAAAGTAATTTTAATATTTTAGAAAAAAAAACGCTACTATAACTAGCACGTAATTCTTTAAATATTGAATCGAATTGTTTGTTGGCGGGTGTACATACGGAATATGAAATGGAATTAATTGTTATTTGCAAGTTTAAAGCTCAAGTCCTCCAAGAAACTTATAAAAAATACTGTATAATACGTTAGTGTCACAATAATATATTGCACTTTTATTAAAGTTCGGGAATGAATTATGCATTGAATATTTGAAAATGAGTAATTTATTATCATATTCCGCTTATTATTATGGTCAACTCAATAAGTGAGCGTATAAGTTCCTTACTAAATTCAAGTAAATTTTTTTTTATAAGAAATTTGTCGCCTTTTTAAGTTTTGTACAATTTCTTTTGGTTGATTTTTCTTATTGTAGGTACAGCTATTTAGGCCTTTGTAGACTGCACGCCACTGATACGTAAGTATTTGGAAAAAAAGCTTTTCACGTAATCCATCAATGACAGATTATTTATTCTATTTATTTTAATAACTTATTGAAGCTTATAAACTTCATTGTAGTATTTAATCATAGAAGAAAATAATATTAACAATTCTCAATGATATATGAAACGGTCAAAGACACAGCATAAAAAAACTAAAAATTTAACGATCGTAACTGGAACTTGAACCCAGATCCTCTAGTCTAACTGAAACATAAAATCTACTAATTGAACTACTGAGACCTAATAGGTATGTGTAATAATAGGTACATTAATATTTTAGTAAACTATGAGTGGTTGGTTATAAATTTGCGTTGTAATGATGTCTTGAATAAATAACAGATATTTAAAACTACTTCTTTACATTCTATGATAATGTTTATATTATTTAAGTCTACAAATTGATGAGAGTCCCCTAGGACAAAATAATAAGTAAATTAAATCACCTAGAAAGGTACACATTTTGGTTACATTTTTCATTATTAGAAAACATCTGAAAAACGTCTAAATATTACCTAAAATACATTTAAAGAAAGCTTTTTTTTTTTCAAAATTAATTCAATTCCCGGAATACAAATTACCAGTGGCGTGCAGTCCAAAAAGGCTGGAAATCTATGCCTACCCTAGGAGAAACGAACCATAAAAAAAACTTGACAAATTTCTTAACAAAATGTATTTTTTCCATGAATAAGATTCGTGAAGAAGATAACATGAATAAAGAAAAAGCAAATGAAACAGGGAACAGAAAAAGACACAAAAAACATTATTAGTCGTATCTGGAAATCGAACCAAGGACCTCTGTCTTACCGGGACATAGCTCTAATAACTGAACTAATGAGACAAATTTATTTATCATTTTTATTCATTTTTATCATTATCATACTTCAAATTAAGACTTGCATTATTCCTCAATTAATTCCCATATTATTGACTGCTATGTTTTTGTATGATTGCAAAGTTTAACACGAATATATTTGCAATCTAGATAGTGTCTCAGATATACCCATCCGATTTTTTTATTTATATGCTCAGTGGTTATAGCGTTGTCCCGGTAAGATAGAGGTCCTGGGTTCGATTCACAGATACGACTGATACCTTTATATTTTCTGCACCTTTTTCTGTTTCATGTTTCATTTGAGATTTGTTAATACTATCTTCTTCATTTGTTAAATATTATAAAGAGGTTCGTAAGCTTCAATAAGTTATTCCAATAGATTGAATATAAGATTTTCGTAAATAATAATTTATGTCGTAAATTATAAGGAAGAATGGCTCATAACATCCGTCTTAATAAACTTTGCAAATTGTATAGAGGGTAAATTATTAGAGTGGATAAGGAGCTACCTTACCAATATATTTCTTCAAGTCTTAATCAATTCTTACCTGTCATACAAATTCGTGGCTACAAGTGGTGTACCGAAAGGTTCATATCAAGGCCCAATACTTTTTTTTTACTGTTATATTAGTGATATTATAACTGTGTTTTTTGTTTTTTTTTGTTTTTGTAGCTTTATTTAGATGTAAGCAAATTTTCATACATCTAGTAATAAAAAACATATAAGATACATAATAAAATAAATAGAGTCATAAAATGATAACAGAAAGAATACAGTTAATAAAAAAAAAGAAATACAGCTACCCCAGTTCAAAAAAAAAATAGGGTTTAAGAAATACAGTTAGTACAAATAGAAATACAAGTCATAAATTTTTCTTTATGTATATAGCACATGTTTTACGGAAAGTGCCAAGACTTGAGGCTTCCTTTATGGAATTTGGTAGGTTATTATAAAGTTTTTGCCCTTTATAAAACACGCTGTTCTGTGTACACGTAAGTTTTGTTTTGGGAAGCCTGAAGTCTCGGCAACTCCTCGTAGGATAATTGTGAATATTTTCATGATAAATAATATTAGTTTGCAGATATTTAGGGAGCATGTTATTTTTAAGCTTGTACATCATTGTTAATGTATTATATATTATATGTTGTTTAGTTGTCATCATATTTAAGTTTTGTAACATAGTTTTAACTCTAGTAAAGATATTACATTTCAAGTTTGATAAAAATGTCATTTTTCTCCCCTTCGCAGACTATCTAAAACTCTTCAAATCAATAAAAAATATTTAAGACTGTTTTCACATTCAATTAAATTTAAATAATTTACTGGATTGGTGTGAACTCAACATTTTTTTAAGCATTAGTAAATGCCATTCAATCAATTTTTTTTAGAATAAATCATCCTCCCAACTTTCAATATAAAATCAACAATATTTTCCTCTAGTATGACAACGGAATTAATGATCTTGGGCTTGTTTTCGATTCTAAATTTAATATTCTTACTCATATCAATTCAAAAACTAATAAAGGTTTAAAAATGCTCGGCGTCATTCTTCGAAATTCCGGAGACTTCAAAAATATTTCAACACTAAAATTATTATACTCTTCCTTAGTTCGTAGTCAAGTCGAATATAATTCTTTTATATGGTCCCATCACTGTAAAATTCACTCTGATTTCATTGAAAAGGTTCAATCAAACTTTTTAAGATATGTTAACCGTATAAACTCGGATTACCTATTGAAACTATAAATTACAATTACTTCACGAAATGACTAAAATTATTAAAACTCGCAGATAGAAGACTTGTTTATGACCTAACTTTTATTTTCAAAATTGTTAATGGTTTTATAAACAGCACTGATATAATCAAATTAATTAAATTTAATATTCCAACTAGAACTACTCTATCTAAAATTTTATTCAATTTTAACAATAATTTCAGGACTGAGTCATTCGAAAATTCACTTGTACCTAGACTTCACGCAGAAGGTAATACTTTTTCAAACATAGTAGATATGTTCAACTGCTCGGAATACAAACACAAACAAATAATTATTGCATACTTCCTCAACAATTATTACGATATGTGTCTAGAGTATAAGTATCGGTGAATGTGAGGTATGTTTTGAATATTTGCCTCTGTAGCTAATTATTCAGAATGGCACTTGTACTATGTTATTCCTAAATTTGATCGTGAGACAAATGAAATATTTAGTTGTATTTCATGAAGGTTATCTATTTTATCTATGTACCTACTGTTATGTGTTTTGCACCTGTGTGACTATTGCAATTAACAAAATATGTAAAAGCCCACGTAGGGCGTATGTAATATAATAAATAAATAAATAACATAATTCTGTAGGACGATCTTATATAAATAAGATACCAACTTGATTCAGTTGGATTGGTTTGGTTTTGTTTCTATCCTTGCTATAACAGTTTTACTCGTTACTTAATACGCTGCCCAGATGGGCTGATGTGAATTGCATTTTTAATACTATTTGCATATTTGATGCCTTTAGACACATATTTTCATTGGAAATATAACAAATCAATATTTATTCCGAGACAATGTCTAGTTTGCAATTGTGTTCGTGAAGAACTTTGTAATCATCATAAAGATATCTGCCAATAATGTGGGATTAAAAATGGAGAATAATATTGACACATCTCGAATTTGAGGTATAATGTCGATGAAAATTATATAAATTGAACTGGTCTCATTAGATAAGTTGGTAAAGCGGTTGCCCCGGATAGGCAGAGGTCCAGGGTTCGAGTCCCAGATGCGACTGAAATCTTTTTATTTTCTGTTGTTTTTTCCGGTTTCATGTTTCATTTAGGTTATGTTAATATTATTTTTTCCAGTGATTTAAAATAAAAACTTCTTACGGAAATTAAAACTAAACACAATCGGACCGCAGTCAATGTTCTTGTTTATTAAATTTACACAATGAAATATTATACTTTAGCTTAGCCAATACGATAATGGTTTAAAATGGATACGACAAAGTTTGCGTGCATTGCTCTATGACCAAAGATAGGTAGTTTGTAGTGTAATATTACCATCTTCCGCAGATTTTTACGACAAACCAAATAAATGAGCAAACAAGTTATTTACATATTTGGATGCAAAATGATTTTTATATGATACTCTTTTAATGGTTCGTTTTTATTTGGGGCCTACCCCAGCTTTTCAGCCTTCATAGACTACACGCCACTAGTTCTTAGTAATACATTATGTAGGTAAATAATTTCTTATTCTTTCCTAACTTATGCGTTCTTGTTGGACCCAGACATTATTGATTGTTGCGGTTTCTTTAATTTATGACTATCGCACGGTTAAATCTGGTCACTTTCTTTAGCCACCCGATACCAGCCGTACTTGCCTCAGGTGTGTATTGCAAATTAGATTTAATATTATGCAAATTTGACGTCGATGCCTGTATTATACAGGTGTAAAAACACGAACCCGACAGACTGTTCCTGGACATATTTGGAGTAAAAACTGTAAATGAAATTTTTGTCTCCGGTGAAACTTTTTTGGTCTTTTGATTTTCTTTTCAGAATACCCTTTTTCAATAAAAAAAACACATGTTTCGTCACTGGTCACTCAGCCAAGAACTGCCCAACTCCCCACCCCAACCCTAATTGTCTTAATAACAACGTTTTTGTTTGCTTTAAGTTGAAAAGAAAAAATGTTACCAAAGATAAAAAATCACATTTTTTTACTCTAAATATGCTCAGGTGTCACTGGTCTGTCGGTTACGTGCTGTTACACCATGTATACTTACACAGTATTGTGGACAATAACATCATACGATATATTAATCAACAATATTATTTCATTTAACAGAATGACCTTTTCAAAATTGCAACTTACGCATGTTTTACAGAAAATTATAAAGATAATCTCTTCTAACCCAAACAAGTGATAAAAAACCTGCATATAGTATATATCGACCTCTTGGAATAACAAGATTCCATATAACACCGCAATGTTATACGATATTGAACTCTAAGGTAGATCTCTCTATGGCCATTATCGCATGACATTGCTATGAAAGATTGAACCTTGTTATTCAGACGGGTCGATATTTTACAAGACAACAATTTTTATTATATATTTGAATTGCTTTTTTAATTCTGCAGAAACATCTCAGTTTTCATCTTGGCAAGACGTTAGTTATATCTTGCGATTGTTTTACACTGCTCCTTTGTCAACGTGCATAACTTTAACCCTTCAATTGTGTGCTTGACCATCGTTTCAATAGACGAAAAAAGGAGAAAAGGTTGTTGAATTTACATCTAGTAATAAAACATTTTGGAAAATTGGAGTGGCTAGAAGAGGAAATATTGAATGGCGGTGAGGAAGTCCTCTAGATAAGGATTTGTTTAAAAGAAGATACTTATTCATAGAAGGACAATCAAATTTTTTCACACCCATGAATAATATTACGCGGGTGATTTCTGAAAATAAATAAATTGAATTGAATTGTTATCGTTATTGAAGTGAAAATGTTAAAATAGACCGAACTTAACTTAGCACCTGTCTGCCCTACCCCGAGGGCTCTATCTCAATCTACTCGGTTCTAATATATCCGAGTGCCTTCGTGCCTTAATACCTGCCCTGGTCTAAAAGCTTTGCAACTAATTATCTTTTCCGATAACCCATTTACCCGAATGAACGCCTCCTTAACTATAATCAAATACCGTAGAAATATGACAATACCTCCAGCTCCTGACATTTACCACACATCGAGATGGCAACATGCTACACTAGCGCCTCTGCTACACTAGCGTCTCTAGTGTAGCATGTAGCATTACAGAAATCGAAAATTCAAAAAATCAATATCCGGTAACCAACATATGATTTTACTCCTAAACATAATGTTTTTTTTTTCATCAAAAAGTATAGTAAATATCTAGTACGGAATAGAAGTAATTTATTTATTTTTGTTTTACATTATGAAATATAGGCCATTAAAGGAATTGATTTTTCGCGATTTTAGAGGCACCCTTAACAATTATTTGGGGGGTAACGGTGATATAAAAAAAGTTTAACACCATTTGCTTTGAAAATATAATGAATTATAATATAATATTTATATTTTTAAATACTAAAATAAGCATTATTACCTTGAATTGAATTAAAAACGACCAATTTACGTTGGAACACAATTTTGACGTATATAATTTAAATAATCGACCCGAAAAAAATGTTTTTTTTCATATTTTTATTTGCGTAATCATATTTACATGGCAAATATGATAATTTAAAAAAAATTACCATATACCCGCAAATAATTTTCCAAGTTATCTCTGAAATTATGAAAATTGATTTTTAAATTAAATACTTCTCATACATACTAGATATTTACTAAACCTTTAATTAAAAAAAATATATCATTCAGTTTGGATGGGTATTTTGGCCTCAAATCCAAAATTAAGTTATGTATGAAACAGGCAGCGCAGCCGGTCCTCTTAAAAACACGACCAATTTCACAGGTTGCGTCGCGTTGCTAATTTAAGTTTCTTCAGATGTCCATAATATGATTATTTTTAATATTAAGGCGCGCTGGGGCGCGCACATTGCAGAACGGTGAGAAGAATGTTATGATGTTTTTATTACATAGGAACATTACTCAGTATTGAGGTTTTACTTTACAAACTTGGACATTATTATTCAAGGAGTACCCATCTACCAATCATTTATATTAATTAATTTTATGGTAATTAATACACCTCTTCCTGTTGATTTACAAATTCGTTTGCGGATTCGGGACATGACATATCGATTTACTTCACAGGTACCTGTGTAAACAGTTCCTTATGGCACAAAAAATCCGTTGATATTTTTGTCGTTAGACGACGTTTGTAATGTCACTGAGCTCATCTGTTTCTATGTGCATCCAAATTCCGGCCTTTGTAAATCGATAACGCGTCTCATATTTGCTTCAATAATACGATATTTCGATTTAAAATCTCTCTCCGATAGTGCTGCAAATGATTATTACCGCGTCTTTTTTATTTTCCTTCCGCAAAGTAGAATTATCAGATCGATATTTGTCAAACTTCGCGGTAAAACGTCAACAAAATTTGCTATGTCAATGCCGGGGGCCGGTCGGTATAAATCTGACGGCTACTTTACCCCCGTATACGAACGAACCGCGATTATGAGTAACGTTTTTCACTATTCCGACCTTATAAGACGGCTCTACACTTCTCCACATCATCCACACTCTTTCTATCTTTTTACTATTATTAGTCATAAATGCATTCACTAGTTAAGAAGCATTCTCACCCCAGACAAAATTAATAAGATATTGTATGGACATGCGTAATAGGTACTTTAATAACGTAAATTTTAATATATCTACCATATCATTTATAATAAAATGCACTGTCTAAATAAATAAAAAAGAGAGATTTTTTAAAAGTTCATAATTTTTCCTTTCAATTAGTTTCAACCATCTGGTTGTGTCTATTTAAAACCATTTAAACGATCACAGCGCCCTTCATACAGTATTTTGCCAACCTGTTGGTGAATGTGCTTTTTATTTGTCATATTTATTTTAAGGAGGGTCTACTTGGATGAGATTGTCCGTGAATCTTTTTATTATTTTGCTGAAGAAATCTGTCTAGAGATGATTTCGTGGAGTGTCGTGTGTTGGTTTGGACTAACTGCTGTGAATGTGATATTTAGTTATGTCGTGGGCATCTCACTCGAAGAACTTTTCGCGAGATGTTCAGATGTCTATTGTTTTTTTTCATCTTCTCATTTTGTTCTAGGAGGGCCAGCGCGGAGCTCTTTTGACCCTGGAACGTCTCACCTCCAGGTTATCTGAGCCTGGCCTAGCAGGAGCTTTAACTGCCCAACAAGTACGCGCCCTAGCCACGCGGCTGGGCGCGCTCTCCTCCCGGGCACGCGGGCGTGCTGGAGAGGCGGGCGCGCGTGCTCTTGGGGCGCTGCTGCGCACGGCGCGCCCGGCAGCTCTGCGCGCCGCCCTGCCGGCCCTGGCGGGGGCGGCAGCCGCCCAAGGCCCCAGAGCCCCCGCTCTGCTTGCAGACCTGGGACGGCGCCTACCTGCACAAGAACTGCTGGAGGCGTTATTGGATGAGGATAGTCCGCACTGGAGGAGCACTAAGGTGGGTGGAATATTAAGATAGCGTGTGACGCAGTTTGGTGATTAGGAGTAGATGTGAAATTTTGATTGAAAAAAGGATATTAACTAACTAACTAACTAACCATCACGCCGTTTCTCCGCGGAGGTAGGCAGAGAGGACGGACCGCCAAACAACTCGATCTTGGCATACACTTCTTGCTTCATTCACATTCATACATCGTCTCATACATTCTCTTCTATTTTGGGAGGCGGGTATGGGTACCGCCGCCCCGGGAACCATTTTTTTGGATGACCAACACCTCTGCCATAGGTCATCCCAAGTGGTTCGCTACGTTTGGTGACTTAGCAGGGGTGCCCGGGTTCATGGGGTAAGGTTTGTCCAGGTCTTGGCCGCGGATGCGTTGGCCTACCTACTGCGTGGTGGGTCGGATCGGGAGAGAATGGTTGAGGGAGACCCTTTACAACTGGCTACCGTTGTCCAGGCCGCTCGATAGTACAGGGGCCCGACCCTCAGGCTCACGACTGAGGGTGGGCTGCCCCACCAGCGAGTGTAAAAACCCCGCCGCTGCTGTTGTGCCGATTCGTGACCGGAGGGGACCCAGCAGTAGCGTTTGGGGCGCATTGGGAGCCCTTCCCAGCCAGACTCTCCCAACCATAGCCTTGCACCGCAGTCGGTGGGATGGATTCATACGTCCGTCAGTCCTGGATACCCTGACCCCCAGCTTCCTACCCACCCTTTATACCTAATCCTTCCCTTGCTTTCCCTTTCCTATAAAACCCCCAAAAATAATTAAAAAAAACATGGAATCACAAAACAATAATAACATCATTACAACGGCGAGTAGTAGGCGTCCCCGGTGCAGGCCAAAAATGTTGGTAAATTTTACCAACATTCGAGGCCTGCACAAAAATTTAAATTCTGTCCATCATCACCTTCAATCCCAACGCCCAAACCTTTTATTCCTCTCCGAAACGCAGATAGCTGAGCCTCCAGACGCCTCCTATCTGGACTGCCCGGGCTTCACCCTCGTAGGCAAGTTCAGACCAAAAGGAGGTGTTTGTTTGTATAGCCGAGCTGACGTCAACTGTGTGCGACTGTTGAGTCTGGAAAATTCCAGATTTGACGTAATGTGGGTGCGCGTCAGTCTTGCCAGTACGGTAAGATTTTACGCGTGTTTGTACCGCTCACCAAACCTCAGCGAATCAGACTCATCCGAGCTATTTAAACATTTGAGCGAAACTATTGATGACCTCTTACCCCGCTACCCTTCGGCCGAGTTTGTTGTTCTGGGGGACTTCAATGTTCATAATGAACCGTGGTTGAAGTTCTCATGTTCAACAAACTCGGCTGGCCGACAGGCGGAATTCTTTGCCCTTTGCCATGGGTTGGAGCAACTGGTTCAGGAGCCTACGAGGGTTCCTGATGTCCAGACTCACCGCTCCAATCTGTTAGACCTATTTTTAACCACCGAGCCACGTGGTTATGGGATTGATGTCGCAGCGCCTTTAGGATCGTCCGACCATTGCCTGGTGACGACATCAATCCCTATTAACTTCAGACCCCCAATTGAGAGGCTGAAGAGAAAAATGTGGCACTATAGGTCAGCAGATTGGTTCGGTCTGCGGGCGCATTTTAATGCTTTCCCATGGTCAGCTGTCTGTTTTCAGACTTCGAATCCGTCCAGATGTGCCCAGGAAATTAGTGAAGTCATCACATCTGCGATGGATGGCTTCATTCAATCAACCATTAAAGAAACTGGCGTAGGTTCAAAGCCGTGGTTCAGTCGACAATGCTCCGAAGCAGTTCGACGAAAAAACGCGGCTTACCGAGCCTACAACACATCTCGAACGTCAGAAAACAGATCAGCATATAACAAATTGGCAAAGGACAGTAAGAGAATCATCAATAGGTCAAAATTTGAGCACGACCTACAGATCAGTAAAAAGCTAGCTGCCTGCCCGCATGGCAGCAGGGCGTTCTGGTCGCTAGCGGGCTCCATAGGTCGCAATTTCTGCAAATCCAGTCTGCCGTCTCTTACCAGACCTGACGGTTCACTAGCAAACACTGCTACCGAAAAGGCCAACCTTTTAGGGAAAATGTTTGCAGAAAACTCGGCCCTCGACGACCGGGGTGCCATCCCGCCGTCGGTTCCTCACTGCGGCTTCTATATGAAAAAGCTGAGGATACGGCATCGGGATGTACTCCTTGTCTTACGGGGGCTCGATGTTAATAAAGCTAGTGGGCCTGACGGAATACCTGCCCTGGTATTGCAGAGGTGTGCTGCAGAAATCGCTCCAGTTTTGACAAAGCTCTTTAAAATGTCCCTGAAATGTGGCTCTGTGCCCTCTGGTTGGAAAAAAGCGGTCATTCATCCTATACCTAAGAAAGGTGACCGCTCCAACCCGGCCAACTACCGCCCCATAGCGATCACATCAGTTCTGTCCAAGGTGATGGAACGTGTGATCAACGACAAACTGCTTACATACCTCGAGAAGAACAAAATCATTAACGACCGCCAGTACGGATTCCGGCGGAACCGCTCGTGCGGTGATCTTCTCGCGTATGTGACGCATGTTTGGGGACGGTGCCTGGAACGTTATGGTGAGATTCAAACGGTCTCACTGGACATTTCTAAGGCCTTTGACCGGGTTTGGCACGAGGACTTGTCAACAAACTGCCTTCTTACGGACTTCCCGTTTCCTTGTGTACGTGGATTGCCGACTTTTTGAGGGAGAGATCAATTCAGACGGTTGCTGATGGTTTCATCTCTTCCTCGCATTCAATAAATGCTGGCGTCCCACAAGGATCGGTTCTATCTCCGACATTGTTTTTGTTGCACATCAATGACCTCTTGACATGTGCACCAATCCATTGTTACGCGGATGACAGTACAGTCCATGATTGCTTTTTGTTTGACAAGCCCCCAAAGGGCACACAAACTCCAACGGCTCGGAGGGCTTTGAAACAGAGAATGGACGGTTACCTTGAGAGGGTCTCCTCTTGGGGTAAGAATAACCTCGTCGAATTTAATGTTTCAAAGACCCAATCATGTCTGATTACGTCTAAAAGGGATCGAAATGACAATCTAGTCTCCTTTAATGGAAGCAATCTTCCCAACAAGCCCTCCATTGATATGCTTGGTGTAACCTTAAGTGATCAGCTCAGGTATGGGGGCTCCATCGAAACCCGAGTAAAGTTAGCCTCTCAGAAGCTGGGCGTATTGTACAGAGCCCGCAGATACTTTAATAGTACACAACTGCTGACCCTGTACAAATCGCAAGTGCGCCCCATTGTAGAATTTGGCAGCCACCTCTGGTCGGGAGTCCCAAAATATCTGAAAAAAAACCTTGACTCTGTGCAGAAACGGGCGGTCCGTTTGATAGATTCGCCTATCTTAACAAATGGGTTGCAATCTTTGGAGCACAGACGTCGGGTGGGAATGCTGTCCTTGTTCTACCGGTATTTTAATGGAAGATGCTCCGAGGAACTAGCGTCATTGATCCCTTCGGCACCGGTGCATAGTCGGGAAACACGCCAAACGCGCGCCCAACATTTGCACACGGTTGACATTTGTCACATGAGAACGGGTCGCTTCTACGACTCGTTCTTGTGTTCAACAGCTCGGCTGTGGAATGATCTGCCGGCCTCTGTGTTTCCTCCATCCTATAACATGGGTCTCTTCAAGACCCAAGTTCACTCCTTCCTATCCTCTAAAAGACCCTCCACACAGCATCCCCAAAGATGATATAGGCCTTGAGGGAAATTATTTCCTCGGTCTCCTGTGTGGAGTTACTGTAAAAAAAAAAAAAAATTTATTCCGACTTCTGACATGACCCGACTCAAGTATTTGATTCACTTGATCGTGCCATGTCTTAAACTCTTATTGTCGTTCTATACCATAAATACATTTACAATTGAAACTTATTATGTAGACATCCATAGTTCTGCGGAAAGAGCGGAACGATGGGCTGAGTGTCTTTAAAAAAAAAATTAATGTATATTGCCGTAAAACTGGATACAGTCCTGTTTGTTATACCTATATTTTTATTTATTTAATTATTTAATACATCAAAATATTTCACAGTAAGAACACTTTGACTGTCCAAATGGAAAGTTCTCGTTTTAGGACAGTCAAATTGACAAGCTTCGTTCATATTACATAATATATAAGAAAAAAATAAGAACAGTACAATAGAAAAGTATATATAGTTAATTTAATTAATGTGTGAACTTATACAGGTGTATTCAATCATGACAAGTCAATGATTTATTACAAAGAAACAAGAGCATGCATTTGAAGGTTTTTGGTTGCCTGTCTGCCTTTACTTAATTCAGTAATTCGTATTAATCACCAGTCAGCCAGATGTTTTATATAAAGTGCTTATATAGTAACCTTATTATATAGTTCCTTAATCGGTTTCGTAATAGGAAAAAGGCACGATTAAAAATTCAAACTCAGAGACAATATATAAAAACCACATTTAAAAGTTTTTCACTAAAGCTAAACTTTAAAAAGTATACAATTTCTTACAATATTTGGTATGCTTGTATTCTGGCATATTCTGCGCCTACTTAGAATACCTATGGGCGTTTTAGATGACGATCTTTTTTTCATACCGATCTCCATACCATATCGGAACCCAAGTGAAAAATCTTGATTTACGCGATCATTATTTAAATGTTTGCGTTTTCATACAGATTTGAAAATTGAGTTGCCATTAAAGGAGACATAATATTTTGGGACGGTACTTAATTTTAAAAAACACCTTTAATATAACGATAGATCATATGGAAGTATCTGTCACATCATATCAAAAAAACAATGTTTTTAATATATTCCGAAATAAACACGCAACATTTCCGAAAAATAATAGTAACATAAATCAATGACAGTTGTCCAATGTGATGGGCGACAAACTGTAGGACAATCGGTATCAAAAATAGAAAACGATCTTTTTTTCATTCAGATTCCATAGAAAAGATGACCCATATGGAAACTGGGCGAAAAAAGCATCGTGTTAAACGACCATTAGAAGTTTATTTGTGTTTTCTCGGCTTTCAATTCGGAATGTTCAAAGATTAACGTTTTTTTATGAATGTAACACATTTTTATATTAACCTTTCCTTAGCATGAATTAATGTATTCCGTATTCTGTAACAGGTCTATATTCAACCTGATAAATGATAATATGCAAACCTTTTTAAAAATGTCAGTTGTTCATATTTTATACCACCATTTCATAAAATCTCTAATAAAATACATATGTGATTGCCCCAGCTTCGTGCCGGCGCCTTACGAGCCGTGGCGCACACGGCACGAACTCTCCCGTGTGCTGGCGTGCGCGTGCAGTGGGCCTGCGCGCGTTGCGCCGCCTGTGCACGCAGCCCCCGGCGCCGAGTGCGCGCAGCCGCGCTGGATGCCCTCGCTGCACTTGCGCGTCTTAGCTCGCCGCGCGCCGTGCTGGCTGCCGTGCATCAAGAAGCGGCGGATCACGAAGATGGGGACAGACTATACGACGCTGTGAGTACACTTCAATTTCTAATTTGAAATTTAAAAGTAAGCGAAAATATATGAATACGAGTATACTGACATTTTACATAAAAAATAAATATCCCTAGCCGGGACTATGAAATGAAATTACAAAATATGTATAATAATAATAATAATAATATCTTTATTGTAATTAAATTTCACTATAACTAAAAGACATGTATAATATAATAATGTAAGTGTACAGTGGTTTATAAAGTAAAATATAAAATAATATAATAACAGTTATAGTTAAGTTAATAATAAGAAGTTTATAATCGAAAAGATTCGCTATCAAACAAACACACACCAATTTCAATCATGTAAAGGGGATGTAAATCTTAATCACGATAAGCGGAAAATGTTGTTGGAGAAATGATGGAAGACTTTTCGGAGGATTGAACCCGCGACGCCCGGGTAGGAACTCAACCGCTCGACTATCTAATTTCATATATTATATTAGTTAATATAAGAGTCAGTATAATATACAATATACGTATCTACATTTTTTTTAAATATTCTCTATTCTTTAATTTTTAAGTATAAAAAGATTTGATATGATTTTCGAGTGCCAAACTAAGCACATGCCCGTATTATGGCACTCGGTACACATATACTCGTACAAACACTCATACTGTGTATATATATTAAGATAATAGTGCAATTAATATTCTGAAAACTTGGTTCGATATAAATTTATTAACAATAAATACCGAAAAAACTTATATACCTTATAGCTTGATCGAAAACACCATAAATATTAACATTGCTATTCAAGTTCACTGGGACATATAAGTTGCGATTCAAATTGTATTTTATTTTATTTTTTATTTTTGTTTTTGTTTTATTTGGGTGACCAACCAACAGTTTATATAAAATAATAAGTATAATGAATAGTTGTTATAAATTTAACCATTTACAGGTTTTCACATGGGTATTATTTATAAGTGAATCTAGTGATTTGCGAAGAAATCAAACTAAAGAAGAAATACAAATTTAAAAGTTACACGTAATTAGTTATGCGGTCTGGAATGGAAGGGGGTAGAGGGTCGATCTAGTTGAGATGTATGTGTGTGATTTTATATATATGATAAAGAAGAAAGTTAATAGACTGGTGGTAGTATGAGGTGAGTAGGTATCTGAAGTTATAAAGGCTCTATGGAACGCCGGTGTGACTTTATGGAGTGTGGTGTAGAGTTAAAGATGTCAAATTTAGAGCAGTGCGTGTTAAATGTAGTCAATTATTATTTATGTAGTAAATCAAACATAAAATATCTCGAAATTATAGTATATAGTAATATTAAATGGAAATCACAATTAAATTTAACGATAGACAGAATGAGAAAATTAATTTCTTGTATTTTTTCGGTATTCACTATATAGCAATTTCTAGACATTTTGTTTGGAAGTTTTATTTATTATGCACTTTTGCTATTTTTGATTTATTAAATTCGCTACCGGTTTCGACACAACCGTGACATTCACTAGCGTTCTTAAAACTAACTTAAATTAATTAATTCAAGCTTTTAATTGAGCACTACAAATGGTGCTAAACCCATTTTCTATTTTTGTAATAGAAGCAATACTAGTAATGATCTGTAAATTATTTTCGAGTAGTTAGAAAAATGTCTAACGTTTCCCGAGAAGAAAATTATTGAACCTTATTATTTTAATTTTCATGAAATACAGACTAAAATATCTAAAAGAGGTGAATTTTGAAATTCAGTGAACGCCTTTTTGAACGTGTTACCTATAATTCTTGTATGTATTTCATATAGAACTTAAAAGCTACATATTTTTTTCAAAAGCTTGGTATTCACTCTGTGACGTCATTATTAATAAATGTACTTTGTATTTACCACTTGATTAATATACACATTATATCGAACGTGGATATGATAAATAAACTCAAGCTTTTCACACGTCTCGTACACACATGTAAACATATTTTAAAAGGAATGTTTTCTTCATCAGGATTATATAGAATACTAAAGTATAGACAAATGATAAACATAGAACACAATAATGTAAGAATAGACAAATTATAAACATAAACAAAAATTGATTAAAGTAGGTAAGTAATTAATCAAAAAAGTTAATTAAAAAAAATATTATAAAACATTGAACAACACATTTACATTAGAAATAATTTTTTTTATTTTTATTATTAATATTAACATGAAAATAAATTCAAGACGTTGATTTTAAAAAATATGTTTGATTGTTAATTAAATTTAATTCGACATTAACGCTTTTTCAAATTCCTAAAATTTCAAATTTGTCTAATTGTAAACCGGTTATATTTATATGTAATTTTTTTAAACTTTTATTTATATCAAAAGAATGATTGATTTCTAAAATATGATTGGTAAAATCAGAATAATTTAAATTTATAATTAATTCATATTATTATTTTAAAAATTAAAATAATAATAATATGATATTCATTTATTTTTAATTAATTTATTAAAAGCTTACAGTTTCAGAACTTTTTTCACCCTAGACATTCTAACTATCCGTATAGAATATACGTTTAAATAATTTGTATTAGTGCTTGCGTTAGCAGACTATATAGTGTACATTTTTGAGTGTTGGCCTTTAACCGGGAAACCCGAGGGACGCAATCTCCCCGCTTAAAGAGCTTTTGTTTTTTCACCTTCAAAGTTTTCCGATTAACTAGAACGTTAAGTTTTCCAATAATGGAAAAGATGTTAAGTTTTTCAGAAAGTGTTGGAGTCAAGTTTTCCGTTTTAATCACCATTGTATCGTTTGATTCTACACCTACATCACAATAACACTGTTTGTAGAAGCACATTATTCATCATTTTAAATAATTTGAGGAAATAAATAATCGATGGGAAAAATTATGGAGAAGTAAATGATGTATAGTTTACTGCAATAATCACCGATTTGTCGTTTGATTCCACATCCTTGTAAATTGTAAATGGATAATTATATATATGACGCCGTCTATGTTTGCATTTGCGATCAGATAGAGCTTTGCTCACAATTACAAAAATAGAGGCCAATATCGGAAAAATATGTAATCAATATGAGATTGATAAAAATGATAGGTTTCGGTAGCAAAGTTGGCAAATGCGTTATTCCTGCATAGGGTAGAAGTCCCGAGTTCGACTCACAGTTACAACCTAATCTTTTATTTTCTATTTCACATGATGGCTGTTTCAATAATAAATAAATTTTCGTTAATTTTTAAAAATCCAAGGTCTTTCACCAAGTAATCTTATAAGGCTAAAATAAATTCTGTAGTTTTTCATGGCAGTTTACAAGGCTTCTTGGGTATGCTCATTCACGGACTGTTTGTCGTTCATAAAGCTGGGCTGACCTCCAGCAGCTTCCGTTTCACAAATGTTGTTTGCTGTGTGCGGATTCCAGCTGAATAATTCGAATGGAGTCTATACCAGATGAACTCAATCTGTGGGACTGTTATTTTACATCAAATATGTAGATATTATTATCACATTTTTTAGGAGTTGAGATGGAATGAAGTTTTTTTATAAGTAATCTGATTTAGGCATGCAAATATTTTTTATCATTTAATGAGACATTTCTACCACCCCTTTTCTTTTTGTCATGAAAATCTTAAGAAAATTTTAATAATAAACCTATTAAATGGCCCCGGTTAAATATGTTTTAAAATACCGTGGATTATTTGTATGAGTTATCCTGTAGATACCTACTTATTCAACAACTTTTCTTTACTAGTTTTACACCAATGGATGATATCTGCGATCTTTGAAATATTGTAACGCATTGAAATGAAATTAAGTTTACTGTTCCTTAAATAAAGACAAAACTTAAAATAGTTACTTAATATTGCAATACGGAACCTAGAAAATAAATTAAATATGCGTAAAAATCATTAATTTTAAAACTATTCCCCTCTCCGGGAGAAGAATGATTCATTAGATTCGTTAGAAAGCTGACTATTTGAAGTAAATAAAAAAATAAAAAACAATGTAGAGCAAAATGACGATGAAGAAGAAGTAAATATTTGCTATAAAAACTGGGTGAAAGCGGTACTAACTTTGGGAACCTCTGGTTTCTACAATATATTTATATCACTCATACGGTTCACGGTCTATTCAGTTATACAGCCCGCGGTCTGTTCAAGGACATGGGCGTCGGGCAGGGTGGATACAGCGGGTGATATT
>JAHDVE020000491.1:0-125363 GCA_022606495.2 Halesus radiatus | reverse complement strand
TAACAACTGTGTATTGCATTATTCCTTGATGCGCAGTTCGTTTTCGCTCTTTTATGTAAAATCTTCTAAACTGTAAGTAAATAAGTGTTTATTTTTTTTTATATGTTTTTCATACATTGATTTAGCTTTATGGAAATACAATAAAACTTCAAGAATGTTTTCATATTTAATTTATATATTTTTTTTATATCATTAGAGAGAATTTATTTTTTTCTCCGAATACAAGTAGCTATTCTGGGGAAACTACTAGTGATAGATACACAATTTTTATAAATATGTAAACACATTATTTGGCAAGATGGAACAATTTGTTATTACGAAAATAGCAGGTGGACGGTGGGCCGCGCGCATATTTACCATCGGCACACAACAGAATAAATAGACCATAGAAGCTCAGTGTTCCAAAGTAGTGGTGGGCGAAGCGGCTCGGTTTAGTTCAATTCAATTCAACTGTTTATTCTTTTTAAAAATTTTACAAAATTTACATTTTAAGGCATTTTTAAAGATGATACGGGATGTACAACATCCAAAATAATTACTTATAAAAAATAATAAAAATTAAAACAAAAAATAAGTTAGACATACATAATCTCAGTAAATTGTATACAAGGCATACTGGCATTATACAAGTAGCAACAAAGCTTTACGTTTAAATGCAGCTTCATTGATGATAAATATATCGATATCCGAAGTGATTCTATTTAGCAGCAAGATTGCCCTCCCAACCGGCATGACCATTGGCAAGTTGGTTCTGCAGGCCGGGAGATAAAACAGTCTATGCTGTCGGTGACGGAGATAACCATCGGGAACATAGAAATGAATGTTCTCCATGATAGCCGAATTTTCGAACCATCCGCGAATCAGTCTGAAGAAATGTGTCACAATGTGTACATCCCTTCTGACCCGCAGATGGTTCATTCCGAGCATACCTAGGAGAAAGTCGGTAGGATAGAGCCACGGGTAGTAGCCATATTCCCTCAAATAAAGAAATCTTAAAAATTTCTTCTGAACTCTTTCCAACATGAGGGAATACTTCACCTGATGTGGGCTCCAAACCACCGACCCACTCTCAAGCCTACTCCTTACTAGCGAGTTATATAAAATTATGAGAACCCGAGTGTCTTTAAAATTCCTTGAAGTACGTAGGACGAAACCCAGCAGTTTTAATGAAGTACTACAGGTGACTTCAATATGAGCATGAAATGTCAGCCTACTATCAAACACGATACCAAGATCTTTCATAGTGGAGACACGTTTTAAACTTCGGGCGTTCATATTATACCGGTAAAACCAAGTATGACACGCCCTTGTGAAAGAAAGAATGAAACATTTAGAAATATTGAACTCAATCTGATTTCTCTTACTCCAATCAATGATTCTATCAATATCCGATTGGAGTCGATTGCAGTCTTCTAAAGTTAATATTTCTAAGAACAGTTTTAGGTCATCAGCGAAAAGAAGAAACCTAGAATGCGGAATGCTCTCTGCGATATCGTTAATAAAAATAGAAAAGAGGAGGGGGCCTAAATTAGAGCCCTGAGGAACTCCAGAGAGCACAGGAAATAATTTAGACAAAAATATTCCATGCGATACAAATTGTTTTCTTCCAGTAAAATAGCTGGCAAAGAATATTAGAAACCGTAAAGAAAAACCTATCATTGACAGTTTATTTAATAAGATGTCATGATTTACAGTATCAAAAGCCTTCGAAAAATCATTGTATGAGCAATCAACTTGGTAGCCTTTATCTAAGGATTTTGATACATAATCTGTGAGTACCAATAGGTTCGTGTCTGTTGATCGGCCCTTTCTAAACCCATGCTGTTCCGATATTATAAATGGCTCTACTTGCGACAGCATGTGTTTGTGGAGTATTGACTCGAACAGCTTTGCCGGGGCAGAGAGAATAGCCACCGGTCTGAAATTTTCCACAAATGTCTTTGACCCGCTTTTAAAGATAGGACAAATTTTTGAGACTTTCCAGGAATCAGGAAATATACCAGTTTCTAAAGAGAGGTTGAATATGAAGCTTAGGGGCAGCTTTAAAAAATCAACACATCCTTTCAGAAAAAAGACTGGTAAAAAATCAGGACCAAGAGAATGTGTATGTTTCATTTTTGTAATGGAAGATTTTACATCTGATTCGTCTATATGACGTATATCAATGTTTTGGGCTCCCTTCACATTCATCTTGGCAGCAGTATTGGGATTTAGTAATGGCGGCTCAGTCTCTTCAAGACCCAAGTTCACTCCTTCCTATCCTCTAAAAGATCCTCCACACAGCATCCCCAAAGATGATATAGGCCTTGAGGGAAATTATTTCCTCCTTGGTCTCCTGTGTGGAGTTACTGTTGTAAAATGTTTTCTCATAGAATCCTTACAAGAAATCGCATTTCCCTTGATGTGCAAACATTTTTATTGGAATAGTAGTGATTTGCTAACCCGTTGGCATACTTTAAACCCGCCTCTACTCGTCGATAGCTGTTGAATCTGTTTATAGCTTTTGGAATAGTAAAATATTCACATTTGATTCCAAATACTTTGTGTACATCTCTGTTTAACCGCCCGTCCTTTGGGTAGGTAAAAAAACATAGTTTTTTTTTCACTAGATTTCGCAATAATAATATGTGTGACTAGTGACGTAACTTGTAAGGACGAGACGAAAATACCTGAACACATCCGTTAGCTTTGGCTGTCCTTGTAATACTAAACGAGATGACGCAGGAACAAACTTGACGAATACGAATGTTTTGTGAGTTTCGGGTATAGATTTTTTTTACCTGAACGTACGGGATACGTCTTGTTGCGTTGCGGTGATAATATAGCGGCCGTATCACGTAGGTTCGTATGGGTAGGGTTGTTAATAAATAGGAAAATACACAGGCGCAACAGTTAGCTATCGACGAGTAGGGGCGGGTACAAATTTAAATTTGAAAATATGTGATTTTTGTAAAAAAAAATCCCATAAATTCTTACCAACCAATCTACTGAATTTATCAACCGCCATCTACCGATTTTCAATTTTGCAGTATGGCATCACTGTGATCAAGTATCACAGGCGTCCGGAACGTCGGTGTCTGCAGCTCTCCACGCAGCGCAGGATCGCGAGGAGTGAGTTCGTTGTGGCTATCGGATTGTGATTTCGATTCTCAGCAATGAGCAAACAACTCAAGAAGAAAGTCTAGGGATGTATTTATTTATTTAACTGCAAAGTCAACCGTGTCAATGCGTACTTCAATTACATCGTTAACAATGATAAAAACCATGATTTACTTGGATTACACTGAATAAATATCGCATTCAGTCAACTTTTAATACATGTCAATTCCCTTCAATATAAATAACTTGATAAGAATGAGGATACTTCTAATAGTACTATTATAGATAATATTCAAATAAACAAACAAAATTTAATTTTGAATTATGTTAGAATAATTCATCTATTCGATTCTAAATTATTACAAATGCAAATTTTCCAAAATCGGTTTTTTCGCATCATTCGATTCTCTATATAATTTCCTACATTTCTGTATAATCCTAAGTGAAAAATATGCAATACTCTCTTAGGCCCTGTTCCCATTACATTTAAAAATCAGTGTTGTACGTTTCTGTTTAGACTATACGATAAAAAATCGTGTCGGGTGCCTCTGCTAACCATCCTCGGCAATGAATCTGGCGGTCGCGGGTTCGAATCCCATGGTGGCAAGTAAATTTCACTTGTGTCATTTCAAAATTTATTCAATAAAAATAACGTACGGTTAAAAATTATATAAATTAAATATTTTTGGCATATTCCAGAGTAGCGAAAGACCACCATTAAGAATCGGAACGTTGTTTGAAATGGCTTTGGTTGTGTTTGGTGACCAGATCTCAATAGCCAGGTACTTACTCACCTTCCTCTTTCCCATCTCCTACCCCTCCCCCCTGCCTTCAGCCCCACAACATACTCCAATAGGGTATTTTCACAAATTCGATAGGTACCGTTAAAAATTCTGATTCTGATAATCGTACTAAAAATATGTAATTTGGAAGGACGGACCGCCAAACAACTCGATCTTGGCATACACTTCTTGCTTCATTCACATTTCTACATTGTCTCATACATTCTCTTCTATTATTCCGGCTTCTGACTCAAGTATTTGATTCACTTGATTGTGCCATGTCTTCCTCGGGTGTCCCCGGCCTCTTCTTCCATTCATATTCGCATCATATATTCTTCTTACACTCCTTTCTTCGTTCATTCACTCTATATGCCCAAACCATCTAAGCGACCTTATCTTACTCATTACGCTCACGTCAGCCTTGCATTCTTTACGAATCTCAACATTTTTCACATGATCATATATGGTTTTACCACACATTCGCCTCAGAGATCTCATTTCAATGGCATTCAGTTTACTTTCATCCTTCCTTTGTCAATTCCATGCCTCACTGTCATACATCAGAGTAGGTATCAGCACTCCATTGTGGACTGCTAGCTTCGCTACCGCCAAACGCGTTCAGTGTGTGAACAGCTCCATGCAAACTCAGCAGTCATTAGGGCAGACGACTTTTAATCATCGCGACACGCGACAAGTGGGAACGGGCACTTATTAAAAAAAAATTTAAACCAAACGTCAAACACTCTAAAAATCCTCCCTTCTAAAGAATCCTAAACTCCTAAGATAGAAAAATTAATCTGAAATGTTTTTCTATATCCTATTGGGGCGGGCGAGTTTCAGAGAACTCAATCTCTCTCTCTCTCGCGAACTGAGGGTGATGGTTACCTGGAGGATGGTTTTTTCTACCCGATGTGAGGGCTGCCTATGGCAACGTATAGTTTTTTTTTGTATTTTTTTGTTATTTTTTTTGAACTGTGGATTGATTTTTATTTGCATGCCGGGTGGTTTGGCTTCTTTTTGCGTAACTTTTAATACTAGTTTTTTTTTGTATTTTTGGTTGTGTACATCACTGTGTAATATATAAATATCAATATGTTTCGGAAGAGAAGCTTCCCTCATCAGGATACACAGTATACCAAGATAGTTTTGAAACATAATAACACTTTAAATGCTTTAATTTCGTAATCGCTTAGGATTTTCTAACATTCTTTATTATTGCATCCGTTTGATCGGTGCAAATGAAAACTAACGCATTCGGTTTTGCATTTAGAATAGTTTAGAATTGAATAGACGAATTACGTTCCATTTTGAAATTCAAAACCGTGAAATTTTTTAATTGTCAATACCTTTGGAACGCCGAGCGCCAGCGATCTAACACTTCTGTGGTGTGCCGAGGGTAAATTTGAATGCCTGCTTCTATTATCGTAATTACTTACTTGTTTTTTGTAAATTTTACCATCTTACCAGATAATGTCTGAATAGCTACTTATATTCAAAGGAAAAAATCATTTTCTTTTGAATCGGTGTAGACTCTTCTACTAGGGATTACCTGTTCAGGTATTCCAGGTAAAAAAAAAAAAAATCATTTACGATAAACTGATTGAATGAGCCTCCCAATCAGATTAAAGGTAATTTCAATAATTTGGTCCGTGCGTCAATGGATAAGATAACATTGTACGCTACACAACGCATCTGTCCCTCATTATCAAGTGCTCCACCGCTGTAAGTATTGTGTACTTCACTTAAGTAAATCAAACAGTTCCACTCATTAATATAAAAATGTCTGCTTTATTAGAATTGGAATTATATTTGTTTAATTACTGTTGTTTGTTTGTGTGATAATTAACTAACCATCGTGCCGTTTCACCGTTGGGGTAGGTAGAGAGGTTGGAGTGCCACACAACTCTGTTTTGGCACACCCTCCTTGTTTTATTAATTATTTTTTTTCATTATTATTCCGGCTGGAATTCGATTTATGTCAATTGCTTGCGTGATAATTAGACATCAGAGTATACCCATTTTATTTATTAATTCTACAAAAACAATTGAATATGCCAACACATTACAAAAGAGATAAAAAATCACAAAACATAAATTAACATAATTATATAAGACGGGTAATTAGAGTTATATGGTTACAAGTAGGTACATAATATAGTTAATAGCTAGTTCGTGTTAACCGTGTTGTAGGTGATGTTGAAAACATCCACATTTAATTAACCTAGTAACTTCTGATTCTAGGAGTCCACAATCGAGTACTGGCAGACATGTAACCCTGATGTATGGCAGTGAGTCGTGGAACTGGGAGAGGAAGGATGAAAGTAGACCGACTGTAGAAATGAGATCTCTGAGGCGAATGCATTTTAAAACTATTTATGACCGTGTGAAAAATGTTAAGATTCGCAAAAAATGCGAGGCTGATGTAAGCGTAATGAGTAAAATTAACACGTTCATTGCTAACTAAAATTCGTACATATTAATGCCATGCTGAGAACATTTGACTGAAAGGTCGAGCTAACTTAAGGAGTGTTTACATGACCATAATATTGTATAGACATCATAATTTACTGTTTTTTTTTCAGAAAGAAAATGAGAAAGAGGAATGTGTAATGTTTTATTTATTATGGCGAACTAAAGGAGTATTTACATACGGAAAAATTTCGCACTGAATATTTTGTGCTCGTGTAAACGCTGCTTTATGCACGACAATGACAAAACGCTTCTAACGACCGGTATGAATGACGGATCTATTCAAACTGCCGAACAGTGACAGTGCCTAGCGCTGAGGCTAGAAACGACTCAAAACCACATGGCTGCGTCTGTTTTAGACCGGAAATGGAACAGACGGCGCGAGGCACCTTGCGCGCATGCCGGTCAAATTACTGTCAACGCGTGACGCGCGGTGTCAGCAATGAACGTGTTAAGAAAGGGACGCTTAAATGGTTTGGGCACGTATAGTGAACGAATGAAGAAAGGAGTGTAAGGAGAATATATGACGCAAATGCGAATGGAAGAAGGAGTCGTGGATGCCCCAGGAAGACGTGGCACGATCGAGTTAATCAAATAACCTCCCCATTGAAATGCGCTGTATTAGTGACCAATCGGAACAAATTAATGTAAATATTTCATACAAAACATTTTATAAATAGAAGCAAATTAAGTATTATGTACCTACTAAAGTAAGAACCGTGGCTCCTTTATCAGACACAAGATCTCCTCTTTTCTGATAAGGTATACACCACCAAGAATACCCTTTAATTAAATATTTTGTAAAATACTTGGAATGCGACTTATAAGAAATAAAAAAAAAAATTTTTTTTTTTACATGAATACCGCACAAGAGTCTAAACTGCTCCCAACCGTCTGGAGCCAGTGAGACTATGTCATTCCTAATTGGGGAATGTTGTGAGGCTGAAGGTTTTGGGGAGGGGAAGGAGAAGGGGAAGAGGATGGTGGGGAAATACCTGGCTATTCAGATCTGGTCATTAAACACGGCCAAAAGCCATTTCAAGCAACATTTCAATTCTGAATGGTGGTCTTTCACCAGGGCGATACTGAGAGTATTTCTACGCGTCAAAAATATGTATGACTTCTGTCACATGCGGAGTTCTTTAGAAGCTTCTCGGCGCACGAGTGAGCCGCCCTCGTACAGGGCATGTATGATGCGGCGCAGGGGTGAGCTTCCAGCGTTTAAAAGGTTAAACTTTAATCATAAAAATTTATATGATTTTGAAGAATTTCAGGGATGCCCAGGAAGACTTGACACGGGTCGGAATAATAGAAGACGTATGAATATGAATAATGCAAGGAGTGTGTGCAAATTACCGAGCTGTTTGGCATTCAGCCCTCCTCGCCTACCCCAATGGCGAAACGGCGTGATGGTTAGTGAGTCAATTTATTATCACTAGACATCAGATTATACATTTTTTTTATATGAATACCGCACAAGAGTCCCAACTGTCTCCCAAGCGTATTTTTTTAAATTTAATATAAATACATATAGAATATTTAATAGTATAGATATAATAGCTAATTACAGAAAAAAAAAATATAAAAAAGTGCCCATCTCAATGGAGAAAGATTTCTCGTGTTTGAGTTGGGGAGCACCGCCATTTAGTGACAGTACTGGATAAATAAAATAAATGTTATAGAAATAAAAGTACATCAAGAATGTAATATAGATAATGTTTGTACATGACAGATACTACTAAATAGAAGATCAAAAGTATGTGATACTAGAAATGCAACAATAAGGTGCTATATATTACTGATGTTTATAATTTAGTGGGCCTCTTTGTTTTAACGGGATATTCCAATGTTTTTCCATGTTTACCGGGTTTCTGGACACCGGCAAGTCACGTTTTTGTGTGCGTTGAATTCATTTTCATAATACATTGCCCTTGGTATGGTGGATATCTCTGACGATTGATGACAACTGTTGGCCATTATACTTGTTTTTACTTTGTGAGCAATTACTAACTGGTCATGCAGCAATAGCAGTTCTAGACAGATACTTTTCGTCCTTATTTCAAACTGTATTTTTGGCATTTATTACCCTTTCAAAAATAAATATCACTTTTCATCTGAAATAAATACTAGCTGAAGTACCCGGCATTGCCGGGGTTATGAACAGTTTGGAGTAAAGTTTTGAGGTTGTGATGCGTTTCCCCTACCCCTTCCCCTACCCCTACCACTACTACTACCCCTACCAGTGGTGTGCAGTCCATAATGGATGAAAAGCTGTGCCTATCATAAGAAAAACGAGCTATAGAAAGAAAATAAAAAAATGCGACAAATTTTTAAATGAAACGTATTTTTTCCATGAATTTTAACAATAGTACTAAAATTCAGCTTTAAGCAGTAGTAAAGAGGGAAGGGGGTGGTTTTTTAAAATCTCATGCAGACAATGATCTTCCCCATGTTTTGAAAGTCAAGTGTTAAAAATTTAATCAAGCTCGGAATAAAACTGTGTATTTGTATATAAAACAAACAAACAAACAAACAAACACCGCCCCCCCAAACATTCTTCTTTATATAATAGACGATCATGATGTTCCCGTGAAAACAAAACACAGTTGATTTTATACAATCGTGATAAAAAAAGGTTCGGAAATCACATGTTCAATCAAAAGTTTTTTGTTATCTTTTTCAATTGATTTTTATCTACAAAACAAATCTCTCTGGTGAATCAAAGTCAAATAATTATGATTGCTTGCGTATGGTTGAATTAGATGTCTGTAAATATCCACAAGGTTAAATATAACAATTAACTTTTTAGTAAATTAAACGGTGACCAGATAAATCAACACACTTTACAACACAACACTTGATAACCTAATCTAACCTAACCTAAATAATGTATATATATATATGTATACGTTTTTTCTTTTTTCTTCAATAAAAGTAAAATGACTTTTTGTTTCATTATTAATAAAATCAATAAGAAATATTTTGTGTACATTAACTAACTAACTAACTAACCATCACGCCGTTTCTCCGCAGGAGTAGGCAGATAGGACGGACCGCCAAAAAACTCGGTCTTGGCACACACTTCTTGCTTCATTCACATTTATACAACGTCTCATACATTCTCTTCTGTTATTCCGACTTCTGACATGGCCCGACTCAAGTATTTGATTCACTTGAGTACCAACGTTTTTCGGAAGCGAAGCTTCTCTCATTAGGATCCGAAGCATGTTGATATTTATATATAAACAGTGGTGTAAACAAAATAAAAAAAATAAAACTAAAAGTTAGGTTACGTTAGATTAGGTTCTTGGATATTTTCTTATTTTATTTTTGTACTTTTAATGACTTTTAAAAAGTGTGTCGTGGCATACGTGTGTTGAATTGTCATTAAATCAATTAAATATAACGTACCTGAAAGATGTGTACATTAATTAATTAATTAATTTATCAATGTGAGTACCGCACAAGAGTCCCAACTGCTCCCAACCGTTTAAAGACTATGGTGTTCCCAATTGGGGTATGTCGTGAGGCTGAAGTTAGTGGGGAGGGGAAGAGGAGGCTGGGAAAGTACCTGCCAACTCAAATCTTGTTACCAAACATGGCTAAAGCTATTTCAAGCAATGTTTCGATTCGAATGGTGGTCTTTCACCAGGGCGATACAGCGGCGAATGCGCCGAAAGTATAGTACATAATATATATTATTTTATATGAATTAAATGTGAAATAACACAATTTATGCCGGGGATTCGAGCCCGCAACCTTCAGATTCGTAGTCGAGGACCTTACCAAATATTGCTTAAAAACTACGTATTAATTTAAATCAACTAATGCCGCTTCTGAATATATAAGTTTTATTATATATAATTACACGTAGAATTCAATAAAAAATCATCTCATTAAAATGTCATGTTTTGTTGTACGAATGACGTCACGCGGTTTTGGAGCCGAAAATCTTTCTGTTTAAATTCATCCCAGGGCTGTCATTTAGACGATGTTATTTTTAAAAAATAATAGCTTGTCTATATATATATATATAAAGAAAAGTGTTCTATTGTTTGTTTGTTTTTTATACCGAGCTTGATGAAATTTTGCACACTTCACTTTAATAAAAAAAGAGGAAAGTCACTGTCTACATGAAATTTTGAAAAGTCACTCCCTTTCCCCTTTCCCACTCCTTAAATCAGAATTTCGGCACTTCTTTATGAAATTTCGCGCATGTGATGTTATGCAGTAGGGTAGCGGTAGGGGTAACACATCCACTAATAACACTCCAAACCATTCATAACCCCGGGTAATGCTGAGTACTTTAGCTAGTAACTAATAATAGTAAAATGAATAATTGATTAATAAATTTGTCTCTTTTGTTGCAGGCCAGTTCCGTAGAAGGGATTAGCAGGTTCCAAACATACCAACATGAGTGACTGTGAGTACACATTATTGTGACATATATTACTTCGTTTTACAACACGGAGTAAAGAATAATTTCTTCTTCATCATCGTCCACGCTACATCCATCGTAGAATGACGGCCGCCATGGTCGAGGGGTAAGGTTCTCGACTACGAATCCGAAGGTCGCGGGTTCAAATCCCGGCGTGCGCAAGTAAATTTTATTTAATTAATTTGTGTTGTTTCACAATTAATTAATTAAAAAATGATATATTGTATATTTGCGCACGTTCCAGAGTGGAAGATACTCTCAGTATCGCCCTGGTGAAAGACCACCATTCAGAATTGAAACGTTGCTTGAAATGGCTTTTAGCCGTGTTTGGTGACCAGATCTGAATAGCCAGGTATTTCCCCACCTCCCTCTTCCTCTTCTCCTTCTCCTTCCCCTCAACAATACCTTCAGCCTCACAACATTTCCCAATTGGGAATGCCATAGTCTCACTGGCTCCAGACGGTTGGGAGCAGTTGGGACTCTTGTGCGGTATAATGTAAAAAAAAAAAAAAAAAGAATCCTCAATCCATGATCCAATTGATTATGCTTAAAGGTGTGACATTGGCCTCAGCACGATCCAAGCTTGTCCATTAAGATATTTACATTTTAGAGACTTGTGTACTATTTGTTGTATCCATCAGCCTTCTTATCAGGAAGCTTGCCAACAGATGGAAAACTGCTTTGCTTATTATTTGCCTAAACCGGTCATATCAGTAATACAGAAATTTTAGAAAAAAATTTCCCATTATGTCCCTGACAATTTTACTCTACCGCGTGTGCACAGATCTTTCCTTGTTCCGAGATGTAGAACTAATCTACCATTAGTAATGTTCCTCGGAAGAATGATTTATTTATTTATTCGCAAGAAACAAACTGCTTTTGATACAAATTTATACAAAAAGGAAGTTTAACAAAAGGTAAGCCAATAAAGTTTCTTGTGCTAACAGTGGTTAAGTGCAGATGTTTTATTAGAATAAACAAAAAATAAGAAGGAAGGGGGGAGAGGCAGAGGAAGATAGGATCGGGGCAGGAGATGCTCATGATCTTAAATGAGCTAACGAGTGATGTCGACATTTTCCAAATTAATATTATTACATTAAAAATGTTTAAATAACAGATTAAAAAAAAAAAAAAGACAAACAAAAATAAAAAGTGGAATAGAGTTTAAAAAGTGTCTTTTATTTAATCACTAGCTGATGTGTACCCGGCCTTACTCGGGATCTTCACTTGTCATTAGGGCGCCATAATTGATTTGACAGCGAAAGTAACTATCTCCAAATAAGGAAACATTAATTTGAATCTTTTATTTTATTCCAAACGTTTATTTTTTCAAAATATATCTAAATCATAAAGTTCTTAAGTAGGTACCTGCTCGTGTTATCCATTTTGAAAATATTCTATCCAAAAACCTTCTTCTTTTGAATATGCAATCTGTGGCTAACCAGAGTGTTATATCTACGGGCGAACCTAAATAAAACATGGTGTAAAACATAAAACATTTTCCTCAGTGCTGTGGCATTAATGGGAAAAAGTAGGTAATTCTTTCACATAGACAATTTCCTTAGTGGAGTGGTTACGATCCTTGGCAACGAATCCGGAGGTCGCGGGTTAAAATCCCGCCATGCGCAAGTAAATTTTATTTAATTAAATTGTGTTATTTCACAAATATTATTCATTTAAAATAATACGTAGTATATTTGCGGCACGTTCCACAGTGGTAGATATTGTCTGTATCGCCCTAGTAAAAGACCACCATTCAGAATCGAAATGTTGCTTGAAATGGCTTTATCCATGTTTAGTGACATGATCTGAATAGCAAGGTACTTCCCCACCTTCCTCTTCCCCATCTTATTCCCCTCCTCAATACCTTCCGCCTCACAACATACTCCAATTGGGGATGTCATAGTTTCACTGGCTCCAGAGGGTTGGGAGCAGTTGGGACTCTTGTGTATTGTATTATTATGTAAATTAGGTCTGCCCACTAATTAAAATGATTATTTACTTATTCCAGCCGGCCTCGACGGACTGCTGATATCGGAGCACTACACGAGCCTGACCCATGAGCTGAAGTGCGCCTGCGGGGGCTACCTGCATCCGCCCATCAGACTGTGCGCCAAGGGGCACGGGGCCTGCAAGCGCTGCCGGCGCTCCGCCCAACGGTGCCCCACCTGCCAGGTAACACACATCCTAAGCGGCATCTGGCATCATAAATTCATGTACAATCCGTAAAAAGTCTTAGGTTAGATTGTTTCGCAGAATTTCAAATGTAGCATTGTCATAAAATGGCCAATCAATGAATGCCATTTAAAAAATATATTTCCTCCATAACTCGAATGGGACTAGGTCACACTTCTTGCCTTAGCCATCTCGTCAGATTCCACATAGTCAGCTCGCCTTACTGTGATGATACAGAGGATACTCTAACTTAAAATTGAACTCCCTACCAGTATTCCCCGCCTTCTCGCAACTCCCCCCAGATTAACAAGTTATTAGCAAAATACATTTATAAAAATGGCATTAAAATTTATGTCATCGGGGATTAAAAGCACTGTAACTTATTTGCTTCAATTTTATTTGCCCAAATATTATATCCTGTTTAAAAGTAACTAATTTGAAGAACAATCTGTACTATTAAAATCTAACTGATTAAACATGGTCAAGATCGCCCTTAATGGGTGAAACCATAAAATAAAAAACGCCATTTTGTTTTTTGACATTTGTAAGGTTCCCGCTAAACGCCGAGATCCGTTTCAGCTTCCTTTCAAATTGTGATCATTTGAAAAGTATGACAATACAACAGTTCTAATTTTTTGGTGCTCACAATTTGATGATTTGGTCTTTCTCAGTTTTTTAAATAAGTAGTCGCAGCCATATCCGGCGAGTACGTACTGGTTTGATGAGTTCTGGATTGTCGTTGGCTCATTAATATATATAATAAATATAATCGTGGGAGATCCCATGCACTATTTTATGCTCTGAAAGCGAGAACTTCTATTTATCAGAACACGTTGATCAGCAGAGTGACTCATCTGCTCAATGATGCTGCATTGACTGTTGACATTTTCAATGTCACTTACAGATTATCATCTTTAATATTGTTAAAATCATTAATATGCAAATGTTTACTAACTTGAATTATTTGTTATTCCTAATACTTGTCTATGTTTATATTTCCCCACCTTCCTCTTTCCCTCCCCAATAGCTTCAGCCTCACAACATTCCCCAATTGGGGATGCTATAGTCTCACTTGGCTCCAGACGGTTGGGAGCAGTTGGGACTCTTGTGGGGTATTTAATAAAAAAAAAATGTTTATATTTTACCATTTCTCATTTATTGTAATGTATCTTAATTTTTGTAACATATTAGTGAACAATTGTTTTATAGAGACTACGATAAATAAATAAATTTACAATTTTTTTTGTACCTTTTGTTTTGATCCAGACCGAATCATTCTGTTTGATTTTGTGTGTTGGTGTATTCTCACACGTATTGTGATTGCAGGAGGTGTTCACGGACACCCGCAGCGTGGCGCTGGAGGCGCTTGTGGACAAGCTGCAGTTTCCGTGCCCTCACGAGGGCTGCACCGTGCGGAGCCCCCTCAAGGAGCTGGACGATCACGCCAGCGACTGCAACATGCGCCCCACCAGCTGCTTCATGGCCAAAGTCTATGGTATTCACCTTCAACTGTCATGTTTCCGCCATATTGGTAGTCATAAATTAACTAACTAACCAACACGCCGGTTCACAGACCACCACACGCCTCTTTCTCGGCACACACTCCTTGCTTCATTCACATTCATACATACTCTTTTGTTTTAATTCTCAAGTATTTGCATCGCACGATCGCGCCATGTTTTCCTCGTGCTTCTCCGACTAGTTAACTTCTGTGTTACATATATTCTTCTTACGCTCCTTTTTTCGTTCATCCACTCTACATACCAAAACCATCTAAGCGTCCTTTTCATAATCACAACCATTAGGCTTTCTTCAGCCGTGCATTCTTTCCAGATCTCCACATTTTTAACACGTTTTTGCAAAGTTATACCACACATACATATGCCTGTAAAAGTGAACTTATTTCCATAGCATTCAGTCTACTTTCATTCTTCCTCTGAAAGTTCAATGCCCCACTGCTATAAATCAGGGTTATTATCAGCACCGGACCGCAGGAGACGCATGCAGCTGTTGGGGATGGAAAAGATCAATAGATGCAGGAAATAAGAGACTCCGATTCTCCTATGGTGCCAATGTCCCGCCTTGATGGGAAGAAGGCTCAGCTACCTGGGAACACATATTGTGGAACCAAGAGACATAGATGAATATCCAATGACAGCCCTGGTGAACAACATCAAAGGAATAAGGTAAAATGGGAGATAGCACGATGTGCTGAGTGCTCACGGGAGCAATGCAAACTGTCTCCGTATCAATGAATATCAATTTAAATCAGGGCTGTCTATATAATACCATTGATTGACTCCCGAATATAATAGTTTGATAATCGATAGGTAAAATGGCGTAACAAATTTTTTTCTTAATGTCTTTTATTGTGCTAAAAGTGTTAAAGTTTCTTTCACATAATTTTTAATTTGATTTAATTATCATGGAGCTGTCTTTCGAGACCTTCAGCGGCCCCTGGAGTCCCCGTCTCATCGAAATATTTATATCAAGTAATTCTTTCTTCCAGCCGAGGGCTGTCCCTGGGTGGGGCAGGCGGCCGACTGGCTGGCGCACTGCGGGGAGGAGCACCCCGAGCATGTGACGGAGCTGCCCTTCGTAGCCTTCAGCGGCCCCTGGAGTCCCCGTCTCATCGAAATATTTATATCAAGTAATTCTTTCTTCCAGCCGAGGGCTGTCCCTGGGTGGGGCAGGCGGCCGACTGGCTGGCGCACTGCGGGGAGGAGCACCCCGAGCATGTGACGGAGCTGCCCTTCGTAGCTTCAGCGGCCCCTGGAGCACCCCGAGCATGTGACGGAGCTGCCCTTCGTAGCCTTCAGCGGCCCCTGGAGCTGTCCCTGGGTGGGGCAGGCGGCCGACTGGCTGGCGCACTGCGGGGAGGAGCACCCCGAGCATGTGACGGAGCTGCCCTTCGTAGCCTTCAGCGGCCCCTGGAGCCCCCGCGCGCGCAGCCCCGTCATGCGCTACCACCTGCTCAAGTGCTTCGATCGCGTCTTTAACATCTACCAGATTTATGATGCCAAGTCGGGTAACATTAATTTTATCGCATTTAAAAAAAAACATTACATTATTTCCACACAGGAGGCCCTGAAGAAAATAATTTCCGTCAGGGCCTATGTCATCTTTGAGATTGCTGTGTGGAGGATCTTTTTGAGGAAAGGAAGGAGTGAGCCTGGGTCTTGGAGTCCCTTGTTGTAGGAAGGAGGAAAAACAGAGGTCGGTAAACTTTTCCACATCCAAGTTGTTGAACACAAGAACGAGCGGTAGAAGTGATCCGCTCTCATGTGACAAATGTCAACCGTGTACAAATGTTAGGCATGTTTTCTAGCTGAGCATCTTCCATGGAAACACTGTTTTTATTCAAAATGATGGCTTTTTCCTTTACAGAGACATCCAGTTTGATTAAATTAGTAGTAGCATCGAGAAATGCTCTTTCTAATTGGTGTTCAATGTTAAAATGGAGACAAAAGGCACGCTGCGCTACATTTGCTGACTCAGTTTTACAGAACTCACGAACACAGAAAACCTTGTGCTGCGTAGTAGCTATTTTACTCACAACTGACGCGAAACGGCTGCTTGGTGACGCAAGCACTCTAGCAGTGGGATTCAAAACTTTCGGACCTCCTCTTTCAATTGCTATGTAGGTCATTTACATTTAATGTAAAATTCAGTAATTATTGCAGCATAAAATTGAGTCCACCATTTTGAATAGTCCTGTAGCCTTAGGCATATATTTTGGCATTGTTAGTGCATATAATTCACATTTCTTGTCCAGTGGAACCGTCACAGTTTTATAAAACTTGTTATTGACAGTAAGGAATTCTTACTCGAAGTGTTCGCTACCATCAGGAAGTGTTTAGAATCAGTAATTAAAAATGAATTAAACATGCTTTGTGCATATGTTGCAGGGAAGATGATGTGGTCGGTGGTGATGACAGGAGAGACGATGAATGAGTCGGGGCAGTTCTACTTCGACCTGGAGATCCACAACCCTCAGGACCTCACCAGGAGGATATGCTTCCGGTATATAATCATGTTTATTATAAATGACTTCACGACGTCGCCGACTTAACCATCACGCCGTTTCTGAGGATGGAATGCTACACAATAAATTTATTTTCACTGAAGTAACATACAAGAGTCCCAACTGCTCTCAACCGTCTGGAGCCAATGAGACTATGGCATCGCCAATAGGGTATTTTCACAAACTACGAATACCGTTAAAAATGCGTGAAAGATTTAAAGCTTACATTTCGGATTCTGATAATCGCAATCAAAATGTGTAATTTTCATTCATAATTCTGGGACTGTAATGCAAAACTGCATATCTCCAAAAATCGAACTTTTCAGTAGAGCCAACAAATGTTACGACACTCAACCATAACTCATTTAAAAAATATATATAATTGAAAAAAATATTTGGAATCATTGCTGCGATTTAATATAAACTTTTGGCGTTGGATAAATAATATTTTTAATTTTATTTTATTTATTTAACAGGATTATTTCCTAATATTTCTATTTTTGAAACTGTTAATACATGGTGGAATTCAATTATTATGATTAAATAAAAGACCCTTTTTTAAATTCAATTCCACTTTTTATTTTTGACCGTGACTGGTTTCACCCTGTGACGGCTATCTTCAGACTGGTACAATTAATTCTTAAACTATGGTTTATATACAATTTTGGGTATCAGGGGAAAAATTTGTTACCCCTGATACCTAAAATTGTATATAAACCAAAGTTTAAGAATTAATTGTACCAGTCTGAAGATGTCAACCGGTCACGGTCAAAAATAAAAAGTGGAATAGAGTTTAAAAAAGTGTCTTTTATTTAATCAGGACTATTTCCTTTATATCCTTGTTTGTATCTATTCTTCAAAACATGTTAAAAATTTGCAAGTACGGAGGAGACTTTATTAGATCCTCTTCTCCAGTGGTCCCCAACCTTATTATCGCCGCGGACCGGTCAACGTTTGATCATTTTACCGCGGCCCGGTGAGGGGGGGGACACATTGAATCTTAATATTTCATAGATTGTTTTGATTTAATAATTTTAATTGAATCGTGTTTAAAAATTCCTTCAAAATAAGATACAGTTACACCGAAAAATGAATATAAAGATATTTAACGTTTTAACTTACTAGAACGCTAAATCAATGAGAACATTGAGCTTGTTTCTTTGCAAAGAGATGGTTCCATATGTGGGTAATAGGAGATAATGACAACCAAAGTGTGTTGCTTATGTTCAGTTTATTCTGTTGTTTTGTTTTGGGTCCTGTCACTGCAGAAAACCCTGCTTCAAAGGATGTCGGAAATGGACATAGGGATTTAAGTGCTGTGGTGGCATTCTCAGGGTATTCCGCCATGACTTTAATCCAGAACACCGGCAGAGTTGTTGTCTCGAACGTAGTTTTAAGGCCGCCGTCATTTGCAATATCCAGCATTTGATCTTCTTCTGTCGCAGGCATGCTAGATTCGCCTGGTTTGTTGATAAATTTCTAAGCACGCCCGGTACCATTTGATCCATGGACTGGTACCGGGCCGCGGCCCGGGGATCGGGGGCCACTGCTCTTCCCGATTCAGTTTCCAGCCAGGAAAACAACAACAAAAAATCCTCATCCAAATTGAAAAAACCTCCCGAGAAAAGATAAATGTCGCCGGCAGGACTCGAGCCTGCATCCTTCTAATATCCGGTCAGATGCTGTCGGGTTTTTTCAATTTGGATGAGTGTTTCAGGCTAATAATTATTGTTTATAAAAATAATTGTTACCCTTTGTGCTATGCACAAAAATCTTGTCTTAAAAACTTTAGTTTATCAATTTAATAACAAAAAATCCTTTCCTACAGTGTTTTCAAACTGTTAAACACATCTGTCAATCTTAGACAAAACAGTAGATTTTGCAGAAAAAAAATTATTTCTCTACGAAATACGTATTACTGACTGCATATTATAATTCAATTTTGCCCATTTTAGAAATAGACAGTTTTGCAATACAGCCCCACAATCTTCCCACAATCTTCCCAACAAGCCCTCCTATATGCTTGGTGTAACCTTAAGTGACCAGCTCAGGTATGGGGGCTCCATCGAAGCCAGAGTAAAGTTAGCCTCTCAGAAGCTTAGCGTTTTGTATAGAGCCCGCAGTTACTTTAATAGTACACAACTGGTGACCCTGTACAAATCGCAAGTGCGCCCCACTGTAGAATTTGGCAGCCACCTGTGGTCGGAAGCCCCAAAATATTTGAAAAAAACTCTTGTCTCTGTGCAGAAATGGGTGGTTCGTTTGATAGATTCGCCTAATTTAACAAACGGACTGCAATTTTTGAAGGACAGACGTCAGATAAGAATGCTGTCCTTGTTCTACTGGTATTTTAATGGAAAATGCTCTGAGGAACTAGCGTCATTGATCCCTTCTGCACCGTTGCACAGTCGGGAAAAATGCCAAACGCGCACCCAATATTTGCACTCAGTAATTTGTCACATGAGAACGGGTCGCTTCTACGACTCGTTCTTGTGTTCAATAGCCCGGCTCTACAATATGGGTCTCTTCAAGACCCAAGTTCACTCCTTCCTATCCTCTAAAAAACCCTCCACACAGCATCCCCAAAAATGACATAGGCCTTAAGAGAAATTATTTCCCTCAAGGTCTCCTGTGTGGAGTTATTGTAAAAAAAAAAATATTTTAAAAACGATCTAAAGCCACGCATTCCGAAACGGTTCGAACTGGCTATAAAATACCCTATTATGTTATTGTCGTATATCCTATTGTATGTTTCAAGGCTTAAGGTAGTGGGGAGGGGAAGGAGATGGGGTAGAGGAAGGTGGGGAAGTACCTGGCTATTTAGATCTGGTTACCAAACATGGCTAAAGCTATTTCAATCAACGTTCTGATTCTGAATGTTGGTTTTTCACCAGGGCGATACTGAAAGTATCTACCAATTTTGGAATAACTTATTGAAGCATATAAACCTCATTGTATTATATTTTTTATCATTAAAGATAATATTAACAACTCTCAAAATGAAACATGAAATAGAAAAGACACTGAAAAAGAAAAGATAATGGTAGCAGCTGGGACTTGAATCCAGGACCTTGTGGTCTCTCCTGGACCTTGCGCTCTGTTCACTGTAAGCATAAAAATAAAAATAAACTATTAAAAATCCAGGTTGGTTAGATGAAATTGCCGCATGGTAACACAATTACAAAAGATAATTTTTATTGTTCAGGCAATCCTGCAAGAACGGCGACGACCTGGACATCCTGGACAGCAGCCAGAACGTGCTGCTTCCGCTGGAGCAGGTGCTCTACATGCTGGACTCGGAGCGTAACCTCCACTTTGAGCTGCGCGTCTCCGAGACCAAGACCCTGATGCTGCACGAGCCCGCCAATACCGACACACAGGAGGAGAACAAGCACCCCATGGAGAACATCATCCTAGGCTTTGAAAATCTGTAGAAGCTGGCGTGATAATTCTTAGAAGTGTGATCGTAACATGAATACAATGCCTTTCAACTCGTAGGCCTCAGACAGGTTGATGAAAAATGGTTTATGGGCTTGAGAAAGTAAAAAGTTTTAACTTACCACGATTTCGTTTCACTGCAGGGGAAGGCAGAGAGGACAGACCCCCACACAACTCTGTCTTGGCACACATTCCTTGCTTCATTCTCATTCATACATGTCATACTCATCTTTATTCTGACTCCTGACATGACCCGATTCAAGTAATTTATTCACTTGATCGTGCCACATCATCCTCGGGCGTCGCCGACTTTTTCTACCATTCGCTTTTGCATCATATATTCTGGCGAGACCATTTTTTTAACATTAACTCCACACCGCACTCGGCCCCGAGGAAAATAATTTCCCTCAGTCATCTTTGGGGATGCTGTGCGGAGGGCCTTTATAAGGAAAGGAAGAAGAGTAAGTTCTGGGAAGGAAAAAGGTATGAGGGATGCGTAGGAACCGAAGGTCAGTGTGTCCAGTAGAGACAGAGGCATTAATCCATCCTCCCTGATGGGTCTAGAGAGTCCGGCTGGAGAGGTCAAGGGGTTTCCCTGGACAAACCTCACCTATCTAAGCGTCTCTTTCTTAATATTATTCATTATCCTTAGATCATCCCGAGATATGCTCTGCTATATTGATCAAAAAATTTGATAATTTAAAATTTTTTGACCAACTTTGCCAAAGTAAGGTTAAAATTAGCTTACTTTGGGGACATGGATACGTTCACAACACACTTCTAATGGTTTATCTCTTCGGTGGATATTTATTTACAAATGTGTGCACGTACATAAGAACACTACTGTTATCATCGTAGATTTTTAATTTTTTTCTCCATTATTTATTTTACTGTGCATTTTTATAATCTTAAGAAATTGTTAACAAATAAATAAATAAAAAAAAACAAGATTTATTTTTTCATTTTATTGTAAATACGTAAAATAATTTATAGATCATAATCGTCGGGGTGATAGAGTTCCGAGAGGAGCCTGTAGATATATGATGGCGCGTTTCCTCCGCTGAAAAACAAAAATAAACACAAATTAGTTTGCAATTTTAAACAAATAGCCGCCCGGAGCCATTGGGAATGATATTAGGAAATGTTGAGAGACCGTTTTGATTTTTAGCATGCCGAAATTAACCATCGGACATCGCGTATCCGATCGGCAATGTCTAAACATAGTTTGTTTTTGTAGAATTTTGTTATATTGCAAAAGTTATGGTTCAAGTGAGAAATACATCTCTCCGTTACATGAAAGACTCATTTATTTGTTACTAGCTCCAGCATTGCCCGGGGTTTTGAATGGTTTGTGTAAAAGTTTTGAGGTTGTGACGTGTTACCCTTACCCCTACCCCTATCCTTACCACTACCACTACCCCTACCGCGACCACTACACCTATCCCTACTGCTATCCTTACCCCTAACGAGTAATTTCATCTTGTTTTTAATGCCACGCGTGCAAAATTTCATCAAGAAGTATCAAAATTCTGCTCTAAGGAGTGGGAAAGGGAGTGGTTCTTCGAAATCTCGTGTAGACAGAGACCTTCCTCTTGTTTCGAAAGTCAAGTGTGCAAAATTTCATTAAGCTTGGAATAAAACTATAAATTTGTATACAAAACAAACAAGCACCGCCCGCCCGGAACAATTTTCTTTATGTAGCAGAAGATCGTGAAGAATACTTATTTAGCTTCATAGAAAATATAATAAATCTTAAGGAATGTATTTGTATTTCTGTAACATATATATTTTTTAAACATGAGAGAGAAAAAAACATTTCTCTGGATAAAACTCACAGCTATTCTGTGAAAACTACTGATTATCCAAAATGACTGCCTCAAAACACAGGTTAGCCTAGTGAGGCGGGTCATGTGAAACTTCAATTTATTACTATGCATTTCTGTTCTTTACATATTACCTACTGTTATTATATTCTTTCCTTTTCATATATCTACTTTATAAACCACTGTACACTTACATTATTATATTATACATGTATTTTAATTTTAAAATTAATTACAATAAAGATATTATTATACTATCTATTTATTTTTTTATTTTTTTTTATTTATTAAATCATTTTTTGAAACATACATTCACACAAATAAGGTACAATGATTATTAACATTTTGTTGTTGTTTTTTTTTTAACATTAAATTATAAATACATCTGAACAACCTATGAGTAATGTATATAAAACAAAAAAATCCCACATAGGCAAGGCCAGTGCGTGGGTATACCTGGTATCAGTTAGTTGCAGTATATTGGTTTATTTGTATTAATACATGGATGTTGAAGGTTAGTTAAATAAAAGATTTTAAGTTAGATAAGAAAACAAATCGAAAAACAAAGAAAGAGTGGTGGGGAAAATATACAGTTATAGCAGGAAAAGGTTGATATCTTTGGTTTTAATCCAGTTTTTTATTTAATTTTTGTATGTGTTTAAAGATGATATGTTTGGACACTTACATTCTGTAGATAGAAAATTAAAAATTTTAGGAGCAATAAAAAAAGCATGTCTCTGCGCAAGCCTAGTTTTACACAAAGGTACTTCAAGTACGTTATTTATCCTGTTACTAGAACGATTTTCTTTTTTGGGAATAGTTTTTTTTTTGAAAATACATATTTTAGGCACTGTAGACAATAAATTTTTCTTATATCTAACAGTTCAGCCTCATGGAATAATTATTAATATATGTTAATGTTGTCTCCCTCTTAAATATAATAATTTTCTATTGTTGTCTCCCTCTAATATTTTGTTCTCTTTTCTCTCTCTTTTGTATTCTGTAAAACCGATAACTCTGTATAATTCTTTGGTTATTATATTTGTCCCGTTTGCTTGAGCTAAGCGAAACCGGTTGGCGTAAAATAAAATACATTTGTGGTTTATAACAAAGTGTTTGTTTTGGTTAATATTATTATTATTACTGTTAACTGTTGCCAGTTGGTTTCTATTAAATTAGTGTTTGAGTTAAGTCTATGTAATAACCACTCACAGGTTGGTGATGAACAGGGTGACGAGGTCCGGGGGCACGTAGTCGTAGAGGGGGCAGTAGGCGTGGCTGCGATGCGCCAGTGAGCCGATGCCGTAGGGCAGGGCCCCCTCGGGGCTGGCCAGCGTGTTGAAGTTCTCCTGCTCGTAGTTGCACAGGTGCTCCGGGCACAGCTTGTAGAGCGGGCACAGGATTATTACCTGCAGGCAATGCGGACACAGATTAGCTACTGCCTGCCTCAGCAATAAGCAAACTGCAGATTGCGAATCACCCAGTTATAGTGGCAAAGAATTATCTGCAATAGAACTATAAAACATAGTTATACAGGGTGTCCGGAAACTCGGTGCAATATTTTCAATTTGAGCTTTTTTTTTTTGGCAACTTTAATTCTCTATCGACCGAATATTTCGAAATATACAAAAAATCCATCTTCGGAATCGATTCACTCAGAATCAAAAAATCTTATGCCAAAAAATCGAATCCAACCAGTTTCCTGCTTGTACCGCAAGTTTCCGAACACTGTGTATTTATGTAGGCAGGTTGATGTTTTGATCGCTGCAACAAGTCAGGCGAACCGCCTGTATCAGCAATAATCAATCGCATATGGCGAATCACATGCCTCGACAATAATCAATTGAACATGGAGAGCTGCTATGTCAGAATTTTACAAGTGAACTAGATTACTTGAGTGCAAAACCTTGTCGGGAGACTCGTGCCACATTTTATGACCATTTTTTTATTTGAACGGTCCCTGTTAAACACTGATTCTCGACCCATTTCAGCTTTAGATCAAATTGTGATCAGTTTTCAAGCATAACTCCAGTCGAGGAGTGGGGCCCTTGCTTTAACAGCGTACAAATTACGCATAATTTGATAGACAGTCCATACCTCCTGGAATCGTATCAAACTACTGTCAGAGGCGGCACCATGATCTAATATGCATACTACATGGCAGAACAGATGTGTTGGCTCAGCACAGCACGACAAGGAGTATGGTGCTGCTAGATAACATATCTCTTGATATTTCAACACAAACCTTGAAGGTTTCAAGAGACATGCAAAAATTAATTTTAATTCTTGTCATTCTGTATATCACGTTGAAATTACACAGTACTATTTTTTGTGCGCAATAGAAAAAAAAAATAATAACAGTTACATTTTTACACTTATCAGCTGGTCACAATTAGATAAAAAGTGAAAACAGATTGAAAATCCGCATTTAAAAGGGACTGTTCAAATGTCAAAATAGTGAAGATTGTTGATTCGACGGAGACTGCGATGAGAGTGAGACACAATCCAACCTGCGTCACGTTGACGTATTAAAAAATAATATATCGAACTGCAGAGGAAAAGGGAGAGGTGGAGGTGACAATACTCACAGGCACGCTGTAGTGCTTGGCCGCCAGGGCCACGGTATGCGCCCCCACGGCGGCGCGCAGTCCCCCGCCAGCTAGCACCGTCTGCGTTCCCAGCATTACCTGGAAAATAAAATATACATGGAGTGACAGATATTTTCAGTATTGCCCTGGTGAAATGCCATCGCTCAGAATCGAAACAGCAAATGGCTTTACAGGGGGGCAGTCAAAAATACACACTTTGTAGCGTGCTAACACAAGAATTACTACAATATATTTTTATTTACCTATAAATTCAACAGGGGTAGTTAAGAAAATTTATATGGTTTCCAATGACAGAAGTTCTTAGAATGTAAGCTTTTAAGTTCTATATGATGATATAAGTACTGGAATTTTAAATAAAATGCCCAAAAAAGCCTTCGCTGGTTTTCAAAATGCACATATTTAGTATGTATTTCATAGAAATTAAAATAATAATAATAACAAAGCATTTACATGGCGCAGATTTGTGTTATTTCACTTCAGTGCGCAAAAAGTAATACAGTGAGGATTTTCGTCATTGGAAACCTTAGATATTTTCTTAATTACCCGGCAAAGAATTCACAGATAAATTATTTGTTCTATTGCTTGCGTTAGCAACCTGCAAAGTGACATTTTGCACCTTATTTGAGTGCTCGTCCTTAAGAATCAGATTTGAATAGCCATTTGCTTCCCAACCTTCCTCTTTGCCAAGACTCTAGTGGTTATCACATTAAAAATAAACAAGACATACTTTGTTAACTCTGGACATGACAGCGAAAATGGCGCTGTCGGCAATCAGGGTCGTCTCGATATTTGCCTTGGCCAGGCGTGCCGCCATCTTGTGAGCCTGAAACAAACCACAGTATTTTTGTAATATTAACTTCATCTTTGGGGATGCTGTGTGGAGGGTCTTTTTGAGGAAAGCAACGAGTGAACCTGGGTCTTGACCGGACCCATGTTGTAGGAGGGATGAAACACAGTTAAGCTGTTGAACACAAGAACGAGTCGTAGAAGCCACCCTTTCTAATGTGACAAATCTCAACTGTGTACAAATGTTGGGTGCGCATTTTGCGTGTTTCCCGGCTGTGCATCGGTGCCGAAGGGATTAATGATGTTAGTTTCTCCTAGCATTTTTCATTGAAATATCGGTAAAACAATGACAGTATTCCAACCCGATCTGCGTGCTCTAAAGATTTCAGTTAGTTTGTTAAGATAGGGGAATCTATAAAACGGACTGCCCATTTATTGCACAATTTTTCAGGTATTTTAGAGATGCAGACCAGAAGTGGTTGCCAAGTTCAACAGCGGAGCGAACTTGCGATTTGTACTATTAAAGTACAGTACGTCCAGCTTCTGGGAGGCTAACTTGACCCTAACTCCTTAAATCTTGAGTTAAACCTAGCACATCAATGGAAGGCTTGTTGGAAAGATTGCTTCGACGGAGACTAGATTGTCAGTTAAATCCCTGATGTAATCAGACATGATTGGGTCTCTAGCGGGATTTGGGTCTCACCTGTATGCCGGGTGCCCCCTCGGCAATGATGACGTGGAACTTGCGGTCCACGGCGGCCCGCTTCAGGAACAGTTCCACTAATCTCGAGGAGCCGAGGGTTAGGATCATTTCGTTGCTGTGGATGTGCTCGGGGGCTTGCCACCTTATATTGTCACCACTTGAATAACAAACACATTACCATTTTGTATAATTTTTTTATTTAAAAATTTATTTTTGTATGAAACAAACAGTTTTTTATACAAACATGTATAAATATGAAGTTAAACAAAACGTAAGCCAACAAGGTTTCTTGTGCTAACAGTGGTTATATACAGGTGTTTTATTTATGAAGCTAATAAGAGAAAAATAAAATAAGAAGGAAGGGGGGAGAGGAAGAGGAAGATATGATCGGGACAGGAGATGCTCTCGATACATTTTATACTAGTGCATCAATTTGTGGTCGTACGTATTAATTCAGTTCAATATTTTGAAAGGGTATTGTGGAAAATTTCGATGTTGTGAAATTGTGAGTTATATTGCGCACAGATATGGGGAATCGGAGAATTTATCCTAAGGTTGGTCCCGAAGGAGCAAATGAAAAAAATCAGTTTGTCGGGTTGGTCTTGATGGTATGTGGATTTTTATAAAGTTAACACGTTCATTGCTAACTAAAATTCGTACATATTAATGCCATGCTGAGAACATTTGACTGAAAGGTCGAGCGAGCTAAAGGAGTGTTTACATGACCATAATATTGTATGGACATCATAATTTACTGTTTTTTTTTCAGAAAGAAAACGAGAAAGAGGAATGTGTAATGTTTTATTTATTATGGCGAACTAAAGGAGTATTGTCTGTTTTAGACCGGAAATGGAACAGACGGCGCATGCCGGTCAAATTACTGTCAACGCGTGACGCGCGGTGTCAGCAATGAACGTGTTAATGAGCTCTGGCGAGTCCAGGCCATTGTTCATAATTTTAAATAACAAGATTTGATCAAATATTAAGCGTCGCATTTGAAGCGTGATGAAGTTATGGAATTTTAAGAATTCGGAATTATTTGCAAAGTGTAAATTAAATTTATAATTTATATGCTTGAAGAATTTACGTTGAATGATTTCGATTCTTTCAATATGGGCTTGGTATAAAGGTGTCCATATCGGTGAGCAATATTCTAAGTGAGGGCGGATATACGCTGTGTAAAGGGAGTATAGAGTCTTCATGTTGCGGAAAGAGAACCCTTTATATGACAATTTGAGTTAGTATAAATCATGTGTTGTACATACCAGGTGTCCAGTTCGCTCTGAAACTCGGAGATGTGATCGAGGACTGCGGCCCGGAGAGCCGGGGCATCTTGCTGACAGGGGACACCCTCCTCCCCCGAGGGTCTGAGCAGCCCCTGCAGGCTGTCCGTGGTGCCCCCGGCACTGTTCTGTAAGCAAAAAGTATTACATATATATCATATATTCATCCCGTTCATGTAAAAATCACCAAATCTGAAACACAATTTTGAGGTATTGAAATTTTAACTCTAATTTGAATGATTTAAATTTTATCTTTTATTACGCAGATGGATTATATATTCATCGGCGAAGATGGCGTTGATCCCCCTGAGCTGCTGCCAGCCGGCCCCAGTCTTCTAATCCTTGCGGATCAACCCGTTCTTCAGCACCAGAATATTAGTGCCGTATCTCAAAACTGTGTTTCAGCGCTATTGCCGGAATAGGGACAATATACATACATGACATATAATATAATATTATACAATATATGACAATTAAGTACATTTTTGTTATATTGTTTAGTATATATTTTGCTCTGATGATGGAACGGTCGTTCCGAAACTGGTCAGCGTTAAAAATAAAAAAGTGGTTAAAATAAAGATTGATTGTTTCATAATTTCTTCAAAAGATTGGTATTCACTTTGTGGCGTCATTATTAATAAATTAAATAAAAAATATACTTTGTTTTCACCACTTTATAAATATCTACATGTTTCGAAAGCGATGCTTTCATCATCAGTATTCATATTTTCCTGATGAAGAAAGCATCGCTTTCGAAACATGTAGATATTAATGTATATTTAGAAAGTGGCGAAAACAAAGTATATTTTTTTAATTAATTTGATTGTTTCGTTTATTTAAATAAATATGTAACTGTAGCAGGTGCTTCTTGTATTGGAAGCACGTTTAGCAGTGTTGAGATTTTGTGAGAGAAATCTCCGGAGTGGATATTATTTCCTTAAAATCAGTTCCTTTTACCTTGGTGTTTAGTTGGACCAAAATATTGTTTCAATGAATACTCCAACTTGGCAATGCAGTTAAGTCTACTGTATTTTTTCTAAGACAATTGAAATCCATTAGAAGATGCCTCCCAACAGATTCTGGTAAATGGTCTTGTAGTCTCCAGACTGGACTACTACTATAGTTTGTGTGCTGATCTGCTGAATGTACATTTGAACAGACTGCAAGGTGTGTTCAACACAGCAGCTCGTCTAGTATGTGGTGCCACCAAATACTGTCACATCACTCCTCTTCTACGTGACTACCTAGACTGACTTCGATCACAGAAAAAGTTGACTTTAACATTTGTCTTATGGTACATACGGCACTGAATGGGCTGGCACCATCATACTTGACTGAGGCCAAGTCTGATGCATCGAACAGACTGGTTGAACCCTCTCGTACGAATGCTGCTAAATTTGGAGACAGAGCTTTCAATATGCTGGGTCCACATTCTTGGAATGACCTTTCATTTGATTTGAGGTCAGAAAGCAATTTCGAAACCTTTAAGAAAAGTCTAAAAACACATCTATTTAAAAGGGGCTACAAACTTTAACAAGATGTAAAGTGCCCTTGAGGTTATTTTATTTATATTATATATGTTCATATGTATATATATATATATATATATATATATATATAATCAAATAATGTAATTTGTTAATTATGATAATTTGATTTTGAATGAGAATGCAGGGGCATTATGGGGGAGTTATCCATTAATTTATTCAACATAGAATGTATAATTCCATTAGAGTTTGCCTACCTTTCCGTCGGCGTGGTACTCTTCCCTGATGATGCGCAGTATCCGCCGCACCATGTTCCCCGTGACCGCCTCCTGCGGCAGGCCGCGGCAGATCATGCGACCAGCCGTACGCACCTGCACTAGAAGCTCCCTGGAACAAAACAAATGGAAAAAAACCATATAATTACACGAGGTTTTTAAATCTCAATAAACATAATTAATAATTAAAAATTGAATAAAATTTATTTTTAATCTTTGAAGATAATTTTAATAACTACTCTCAAAATGAAACATGAGACCGAAAAGACATGGAAAAGCAAAACACTACAAGGTTCTACCCGAATTTATTTGCAATCTTTATTTAGTGTGTCGGGTGGAATCTTGTCATGATAAAAAAAGGTAGCAGTCAAAAATATATGGGCATTAATTGAAGATGATATGAAAAGTTCTTAAATTGAAGTATGAAATCGATCAAAATGATGGAGAGGAGTAAGGTGGCGTTAGTTTAATTGGCTAGAGCGCAAGTTCTGGACAGACCGTTACCTATTTATTTTGTGTCTTTTCTGTTTCATGTTTCATTTGAGATTTGTTAATATTATCTTCAATGAATAATAAAATAAAATTACTTACTGAGCATTATTGAATTTGACTTCGGCTACTAAGGACTTGAGTAGAGCAACTGTCCCAACTGTTATTTTGAAGGAGCCATCAATTTTTCTGAAAAAAAAAAAAACAAACCTGTACCAGACATATTGGCACACAAACGAACTGTATGGGGTGGCTGATCCCGATCTGAGGAGAGGGGGCTGGGAGGGGAGAAAGCACCACCTACCGTTCCGGTAGGAGGAACGGTACTCACGACAAGACCCTTATTTACGACTTTTGCGGGCCTTGTCTGTGTGACGTTGCTCGGTCTGGACCCAGTGCGAGGCAGTAAGGCAGGGTAAAGCGGTAGTCAGAATAAAAGAAGGCGAGTAGATGGGAAGTCGAGTGGGCAGTGGAGAAAAAAGGCGTCAAGTTGGGCAGGCGGTCCAAGGCTAACTGCCTGAAGTGGCTTTCGCAGGCCACTTAAGGCGGTCCGCAATGCGCAGACCTACCGCGCCGTGTGGATGCCTGACAAGCCTGTCTCTTTCCCACCGTTGTACTGCTCTTACGTTTTTATTCTCAGTCATTTAAGTCTGAGCGGTCTGTGAGAACACGCTCGTCACAGAGCCATTACATACATTAACAAAGGTGTGGGGAGTCAGAATCGTTTACGAACAGCAAAACAATATTTATTATTCGATCCGACTCCCTTACAAATTACAACAATATTTATCAATCAAAGAGGCGGCAAGGCGTCCGACACAAAACGATTCATCATATATAATCCTTTGATAGATTCCCCTATCTTAACAAACGGATTGCAGTCTTTGGAGCACAGAAGTCAGGCTGGAATGCTGTAATTGTTCTATCGGTATCTCAATGAAAAATGCTCTGAGGAACTAGCGTCATTGATGCCTTCGGTAACGATACACAGCCGGGAAATATGCGCCCAAAATTTGTGCATTTGACATTCGCCACATGAGAGAACGGGTCGCTTATACGGCTCGTTCTCATGTTCAACATCTCAAATGTGGAATGATTTGCCGGCCTGTGTTTCCTCCTTTCTGCGACAAGGGTTTCTTCAAGAAAAAACACAGGATAGAATTTGACTCGCCAAGATAAAATAAATAAAAAAATTGCCTATTTCAAATAAAGAATACAAATAATAACTTTGTCCGGATTTGAAAAGATTCTTTTTTCAACTTGAATATTTTTTTAAGCATTAAATCTTATTTTTTAAATGCCACACTTGTATGACGTACACACGAGGAAATTATTTATTGTTTAATATTTTTGACATATTGTGATTTTGTACGTAAGCTATTATTTCAAAACTTTCGTCGAAATGTCATACCCATTTTTGACGTCGGAAATAAACTTGACAACCGATCCCACCACGTCCTCGTCCAACTCGGCTTCAGGCATTTTGTATTAATTAACTATATTTCACGTAAAACTAAATATATATCTGTGAACCGATAATATTTATAAAATTAAGTGACTTTAGAAATAGGTTATGATCACGACTGACGGCTGCTCACTGCGGACCATAGATTATAAGATATATGTTGTTCCATTCTATGGTTATTTATTTTGTTTGACGACGTTACCAGCACAAGAAAAATGAGAAAATATATATCAGTGCTTACCTGATTTTATATCGAAAAAAATTTCGGAGAAAATTCACTCTGCTAAGAAATTTGTATTATTCCTGTTACACACGGTTAATATAATATATGGGCGTGGTATATCTCTCGATATCGCTCACCATAAAATCCCATACAGTCGTCATACACGGGTACTATCATATATCTGTGAGAATTGTATGGCGAGCGTACCCCCCCCCCACATATATATTATGATATTATCTTATGCTGTGTGTTTCCAGGATTATTTTTTTCGTTTTTAGAGTTTTTTTTAATTCATTTTAAGAAATCACATACCTGTAGATTTTTGTTTTCTGTTCTAGGGAGTTTATATTATCCTCGGGAGTTTAAAGCATTTCTGTTAACTTTGTTGTTATTTTATTTTTATTTTTCAACCAGCTTGATAAGACGCTAATTAATGCAGTCGGTTATAATTCTAGGAATAACGCAAAAAGGTAAGGAACTAAAAAGCAATTTAGGTATTTACAACAAGTCATTTATTTTGATAATCGTGGGGTTGGTCTTAAATTAAAGCTAAACTTAATTAGACACAAAATTTCGATAAAACTAGATAGGCAAGTACTTGAATCTACTTGTAAAGTCTTTGTACTTAAAATTAACTATTTACTTCGTTTAAATTTATGTAAAAGTTTGTATTCTTAAAACTAGGGATTCACTTGGCGTAATTATACGGGAAAGTTGATTCATAAAATTAGAGATTCACTTGGGAAATACGGGAAAGTTTAGTTATCCTACGTAAAAGTCTTAACGAGAGTATTCACATGGTGGGAGAATTATATAGTATGAGAGTTCAGAGGCACTTCCCTTTAATGATGGCTATACAGGGTCCAGAGAGCGGCTGAGTATGCAGAGTTCTCGCGTTCGCACTAGGTATCCAAGTACCTCCGGATCGGGAGTAGCTACAAACGCGGCGATAATCAGAGGCCTTGGCGGTCTCCAGGGTTTGATCTCCGAAGGGCGAAGATCAGTAACTTCCTGGGCAGAAGCGGGGGGGGGGTCGACTCGCGGTGCAGAGCCTGGGCGACTCTACGGTAGATCACCGACTTCCTTCTGGGACGGAAGCGTAAAACTCACTAGCGGTGCAGAGCCTGGGCGACTTCTGCAAGTAGATCTCCGAAAGGCGGAGATCGTATTTCCTTCTGAGACGGAAGCGTAACACTCACTGTCATCAGAGGACCTTGGCGGCCTCTCCGAGGGGCGAGAATAGGTACCTTCCTGGGCGGAAGCTTCAACCCAATTGTCTTCTCGTCAAAGGCATTCTTGCCTGTCACCCTCTGTAGGGATCTAGTTCTTCATTGTTCGGTCTCATTCGGCCGCGGGCGAATGGTCCCACGGTCATTATGAATTTTTCGGTGCGACTGTGTGTGTCGGGCCGTCTCGTCAGGGTCGGTTTTATGACCTCTATTGGCAGCCTCTCCGAAGGGCGGCTAATTTCCTTTAAGGTTTTATTGCTGTCCTTTTCTAAAATAATGCCGACTTTATAAAACGGTATTTAAGGGTGGTCTAAGCTTTAGTACTTTACAATGGTTTCCGGCTTGAACAACAATCTACGCGGCTAACCTTTGTGCAAATTTTTTATGGCGGGTGTAGTCTGGGAATTATTATAACTTGACATGCACATTTTAGAAACAAAGTATGTCTCTGAATTCGGTCATTACTTATAGGTATTACGACGGATATATCAAGCTAACACCTTCACAATTTGAGCAAAGCAATGGCTTGGAATTTTTCCCTCGATCTAGGGAGAAGCACATAATTCCAGGGAGATTTTTAACATAACTGGGGAGATTTCGATATCATATTTTCCTCCCTGGCAACGCCACAACAGTGATTGTATTTCTGATTTCTGACATGGTGGAACATATGATGTTGTAAATATATCAGTCGGATAGCCAAAATGTCCAGCCGCAGGTCCATCCTGGCCTCCACCCTGGACCCCCTGCCTAACTCCTCTCCGGACCCCCTCAGAGAGTTATTCGAGGCTTGCAAAACTGGGGACATTGGTCGCGTCAAGAAGTTGGTGAACCCGCAGACAGTCAATGCCAGAGACACTGCTGGGAGGAAATCCACTCCGCTGCATTTTGCCGCTGGTAAATTATTAAATTAATAATACATAAACAAGGCACCTAATTGATAACACTGTTCTGTGCAAATTTCATGCCAGTTCACTTCATAATATTGTGAAGTGTCAGATTTTGTGCTTTTTGTTTTTCGTGAATTTGTGTACATTTTTTCAGGGTGAAAATAGTATTCCATAAAAAAAATATACAATGCACGTAATTAATATTATTATTACTATGTTAAAATTTCATTTCAGATATTATATTGTGAAGTGTCAAGACTTTTGTATATTTTGTTTGTTCATGGATTGTGTAGGGTGAACATGGTATTAATTACCGAATTAATAAACAGTGCATCTAATACATGATATTATTCTGTTGAAATTTCACGCCAGATATTATGTTGTGAAGTGTCAGACTTTAGTGTTTGTTTGTGGATTGTTGTGAAGATTTGTTCAGAGTGAAGATAATGCCAAGATGGCCAACCTCCCATAGAAGAGGAAGATCAAACTCTAGTTTAATTCTTTTGTGTTTTTATTTTATGGTAGTTGATCTTTTCAAATAGCAAACTATAGTGTCACCATTTTGTTTATTTTTCTACATAGTTGATGGCATTGACAAATAAATGACTGGTTAGTTCATCGGTTGGAAAAAAAGCCATCGGTTCCCACTGCGGTATTGCGTGTTTAATCCCCCTGGTAGCCATTGTACATTGTATTGGTAATCCTCCATCATTGCACAAGCAATATTTTCCCACTGTAATAATGGCAGCAGGAGGAATTATAATATTGTCAGGTCATTCATACCCTGCGAATGTTTGTCTTTCTTGAAAAAATATGATCAGTAATTTGATTTGGTAGAAGAAGTTGGGGACACCTGAATAATAATAATAATAAATTTCTATAGCACAGTTTAAGTTAACTAAGTTAACCTAATATAATTAGAAAATAAAAGATATGTTTATACATTCAAATACGATTTAAAATATTAATTTTTTTTATTCACCTAAGGCAACTAAGTCCGTAGAAACCTTCCTACAGAGGCAAAAAAACTATTGGTTGACTCCTATGTAGTCTCACGTCGCGATTACTGTAATGGCATTTATGCCAGCCTTCCTAAATACCAAACTAACAAACTTCAATCCGTTTTTTAATGCTGCAGCGAGGCTCACCGCCGGGGTCTCTAAATATTCTCACATTTCAGAACACCTTCGTAATTTTCACTCAAGTGTCCCGAAAGAATCCAGTGCAAACTGTGCCGGATGGTGTTTAAATCCATAAATGACGGCCTCCATGGTCGAGGGGTAAGGCTCTCGACTACGAATCCGAAGGTCGCGGGTTCAAATCCCGTCGTGTGCAAGTAAATTTTATTTAATTAATTGGTGCTTTTTCACAATTAATTAATTTAAAAATAATATATAGTATATTTGCACACGTTCCAGAGTGGAAGATACTCTCAGTATCGCCCTGGTGAAAGACCACCATTCAGAATTGAAACCTTGCATGAAATGGCTTTTAGCCGTGTTTGATAACCAGATCTGAATAGCCAGGTATTTCCCCACCTTCCTCTCCCCCTTCTCCTTCCCCTCCTTAATACCTTCAGCCTCACAACATTCCCCAATTAGGAATGCCATAGTCTCACTGGTTCCAGACGGTTGGGAGCAGTTGGGACTCTTGTGCGGTTTCATACAAAAAAAAAACTGAATTGGCCCCAACTTACATCTCCGAACTATGCGTTCCGGAAAACATCGATCTAAGGCAATCAACTCTTAGATCGCCATCATCATCCGCTGGATCGGGAGGCTGATAAAACCTAAACGCAAGCCAGATACTAAGTTTGGAGATTGTGCTTTTGGAGTATCAGGGCCTAAGGCTTGGAATAAATTCTCCTCAGTACTGAGATGCGTAACAATTCCAACAATTTCGGTCCAAATTAAAAACTTACCTTTTCAGACTTTCATATCTTTAAATTCAATATGCCTGCGAGTACCACTCTTGTATTGCCCATATATCCTAATACCTACACTCATCTTATTAACAATATTCGTAGCCTCACACTCCAACACGTTTCTTATCGAGGGACGAATCACATTTAGGAAGATAAATTCTAATCAAATCCCCTTACTGTACCACCCATCATAAAATTTGCTTTTCCTTTCCTAAAATAATTTATAAAATAAATATCACGATTAAATAATATCTCCGATGACATGTGTTTTGCAATATGTTGTCTGCGCGCAGAACCGTATATAAATTTTGCTAATAAACAGTGTTTATCTCAAGTGGCCTGCCGGATAAATATGATCCTGTATAATATTATCTGCCTGTATATATAATTAATAACCTGTATATTTTAATGCAGCATGACGTGCATGGGTCAAATGCATTGTACGTATAGTTTGGTATTACAGATCGATGAACCGGTGAATGCAATAATGGTAATAATGGATTGTCTATAGTTAGTGATGAGATAAGCATTGAAAAAAAAGAAAAAAACATTTGTACAGCGCCCTGGAGGTGATTTTTTACAAAAACGGCGCTATACAAGTCGTCCAAATATTATTATTATTAATTTAGTTCATTGATATGCTTGGTGTAACCTTTAGTGACCAGCTCAGGAATGGGGGCTCCATCGAAGCCAGAGTAAAGTTAGCCTCTCAGAAGCTGGGCGTATTGTACAGAGTCCGCAGATACTGCAGATAGTACACAATTGCTGCCTCATTGTAGAATTTGGAAGCCACCTCTGGTCGGGAGCCTCAAAATATCTGAAAATTTTTTTTTGACTCTGGAGAAACGGGCGGTCCGTTTGATAGATTCGCCTATCTTAACAGATTGCAATCTTTGGAGCACAGACGTCAGGTGGGAATGCTGTCCTTGTTCTATTGGTATTTTAATGGAAGATGCTCTGAGGAACTAGCGTCATTGATCCCTTCAGCACCGGTGCATAGTCGGGAAACACGCCAAACGCATGCCTAACATTTGCACACGGTTGACATTTGTCACATGAGAACGGGTCGCTTCTACGACTCGTTCTTGTGTTCAACAGCTCGGCTGTGGAATGATCTGCCCGCCTCTGTGTTTCCTCCGTCTTACAACATGGGTCTCTTCAAGACCCAAGTTCACTCCTTACTGTCCTGTAAAAGACCCTCCACACAGCATCCCCAAAGATGATACAGCGCCTCCTCTGTGGAGTTACTGTAAAAAAAAGCTAAGGGTGTCAATAATCAAATATAAAGTAGCCACAAATTACAAAAGAGCAAGAGAATATTTTATGTCATGTACGTGGTTTTCATTAGATACAAGGGCCAGTGGCAGTTTAAACTAACGAACTCCCATTGTGCGGTGAACTCCCATTGTGCGGTGAACTCCCATTGTGCGGTGAACTCCCATTGTGCGGTGAACTCCCATTGTGCGGTGAACTCCCATTGTGCGGTGAACTCCCATTGTGCGGTGAACTCCCATTGTGCGGTGAACTCCCATTGTGCGGTGAACTCCCATTAAACGATAAGAAAACATAAATGTATCATAATTTTACCGCACTTTAAACAGAGTGTCATTCAAATTCAGTGCAAAAATTCCATCTGTCCGTGTATAGGTTATATTGCCCGAGAGCGAGTCCGAAATGAATTCCATATGTGCATTATGAGTTCAGCGTCTATGGAGCCTTCGACATTAAGAAATAGTTCATACATTGTCATTCTCGTGGCGCATCGGTGGGAAAACATACTAAACGTGCTATATATACCATAGGTTTAGTTTTAATTGTGCCAGTCTGACGATGCCCGTGATAGGGTGAAACCGGTCCAGTCGAAAATAAATAAGTGGAAAAAAGTTTTAAAGGTTTTTTTATAAAAAAAAATCATTTTAATATGGAATTCCACCATGAATGGACAGTTTTAAAATTAGAAGTAAATAATGGAAGATTTGTTAATAACAAATTTGTACGGAATACTATTTTGCAAGAATCGACAGAGTTTTTTTTCTTTGATTTTCATTTTAAGTCTTTATTAAATTAAGTTCGTTACTGGAGATTATACTTTTTTAAATTAAAAAAAAAAAAAAAAAACAAACATTATAGTTTTTTTTACGTAAATTGTGATTTTCGTATTTAAAATTATTTTTTGTAACATATGAAGTTATATTATTCATTAGCCACGGATGTTTTAATGAATCGCCGAATTGTTTCTTGTTGCTACGTCGCTAATTTCTGGTGCAGTGATATGATGAACTTCTCTTACACCCCTGGGAGATCTAAGAGATTCCCTAGAAAAAAAAATGAATATGGAAAAGAGCAACATAGTATTTTTTTTTAATGTAGAAAGAATTTGTTTCTGATTAAATAAAATACACTTTTTAACCTTTTAAATGCCAGTAGGTAGAAGTGTAGCTGCGCACAGCAGACCGTGAATTTTTAATGATAATAAATCGTTTTTAAATCTTATTTTTATAAATTAAAAACATTTCACCTTGAAAGGATATTTAAATGACTTACCAAATTTATTCAATGTGCGACGTATTTGCTTCCCTTCACTTAGATAAACATATTTAAATTTTTCAGAAAATGTCAGGGTTGTCACAACTTGCCACAGAAATATGGGAACTTGCGTTAGAAAAATATTAACAATTAATTAAAAGAAGCCATTATTAAGATCGATTGTTTTTTTTTTATTGTAAACTAAATTATTATTATTATTTTTATAAACAATAATTATTAATCTAAAACACTCATCCAAATTGAAAAAACCTTCCGAGCAAAGATAAATGTCGCCGGCAGGACATTTATCTTTGAGGGATTTAGCCGTTACAAGCCTCTCTCATACTAATAAAGTTGGTTGTTTACAGGTGAAAATATAATAAAAACAGTAATTATTGAATGGAACACTAGTATATATTGATTAACTTGGCGGGTTTGCGATAAGCCGACGTAGCTCAACGGTAGAGCATCTGACCGGACATTAGAAGGGTGCGGGTTCGTGTCCTGCCGGCGACATTTATCTTTGCTCGGAAGGTTTTTTCAATTTGGATGAGTGTTTTAGAATAATAATTATTGTTTATAAAAATAATAATTGTTACCCTTTGCGCTATGCACAAAAATCTTGTCTTAAGTTTTTAAGAACTTTAGTTTATCAATTAATAAATTATTATTATAATTTCTTCAAATGATGGATAACTTTGTGGCGTCATTATTAATTATATAATTAAAAATACACTTTGAAATATTTATATATTTTAATTGAAGTGGGTGTATACAAAGTGTATTTTTAATTATATAATAAATTATTATTTTTTTTGTCGTTGAAAAGAAAATTAAAAGTCTTCTAATGTACGGTATTGTTCGAAACACGGTTCAATGGTTCAAAATTGACAACCCTATTTTAGTGATTCTGTTGTCTGTCAAACGAAGCTCGCGGGTAGATCTCTGCAAAATCGATAATATCAGAAAACTGTAATTTCGTCTGTTTAGTGAAGTACTACAAAATCATCCCGATAGGTATCTGTGTGTGCCATATATTAAATTAATAAAAAACGGGACATATGTATCATACAGAGGCTCAAAGAAGAGCGAGAAAACTCGCTATTTTTCTATGGCCGGCCTGCTGGGCACGGCCAAGAATGCGAGAAATCTCGCTCTTGGCACAGAAGCGGTTAAAACTCTCTTCCATTTTTTGTTTTTGACCGTTACCGGTTTCATAATTAGTGGAATAGAGTTTAAAAAAGTGTCTTTTATTTAATCGTGATAATGGAATTCCACCGTGTACGAGTATTAACAGTTTCAAAAATAGAATTTGTTTCTAATTTTTTTGATCTCTGATTGAACCCCCGATGATGTAGGCCACGAACCGCCACTGCTAAGGGCATTGAATAACAAGGATAAATGTGGAGAGAAAATTGCAACTAAATAAGTTATGGAGGTTTAAAAGAAAAAAAGATGGCTGAATGGCTCGAGGAAGACCTGGCAAGACCAAGTGAATCAAATTCTTCAGTTGGGTCATATCAGCTCAGTTCAGAATAACAGATGATGTATGAATGTGATCGAAGCAAGTACACTGGACTCTCTTTTTACACGGTGGATACGTTCCACGCGATACCGTATATTAACTGCCCTACCTACCTTCAGGTCATTTTCTGAAAAATAGGCAAAAAATAATCACTTTTTTTTTGTCTAGATTATGAATACAATGTTAGTCATACTCATACGTGACAATATTTTGTCAAACAAGCGACCGCACGCTTCGCCTGTCCTTGAAGAACTGCTTGTTTAGACTTGATGTCCCGTGCTGTTAGGACGCGCGCGTGGTCATCACGGTTTGTAGTTATGGGATATATTATTTTTTCTCAAGCGCTTACGTGATACGCGATAGCGCAGAATGGCACAATCAAAGTTTGCGTATCACATACGTTCAAAGGCATAGGGCGGTTAAAATATATATATAACATTCCCGGGTTACGAATAATCTGATAATATTGAAAAATCTCCTACTACCATCACAGTAAGCGGAAGATCTTGCTTGTGTCGTGATGGAGGACTTAGCCAGTCGAGGAGTTGAACTCACGGTGGGACCCAGACGCGGAACCAACTCAGTCACTGGCCATAATGGTGTATAGATTTTGTACCAGACGTATTCTGGCACACAAGCGAACTGTAGAGGCCGGCTGATCCCAATCTACGAAGCGGGCTGGAGGGGAGGGGGTGGCGACCTATCGTTCCTTTTGCAAGGAGGAAACGACAACGATTTTGTATCACTTTGCTTTTGCACAAAATTCCTTTTTTGTGCAAAAACTCCTGCGGCTGTACTAATCCGTTTGCACAATACACACTTTTGTGCAAACTCGGATGCTGCTCTGCGTGCCTTGTCCGTGGTCATTCGATGGTTTGATTCCTTGAGCGTTGGTAGTCCGGGGGCTAGTCCAAGGGTCAGCGGGGAGTCAGAGAAGAAGAAGGCAGGTCGGTTTTCAAGAAGAGCGAGGTAGAGCGGTCGGGGGAGTAGAGGTGATGTCGGTTCAAGCGTCGCTGGATGACTGACGAGTTGCTCTTTTTCGGCCTGTATACAAATGCCAACTAGGCGCTACGCTGGGCGCCTAGTTGGACTGTCACGGCGCCATCGATACAAAAATCTGCATCGAGCAGCGCCGTGAAAGTTTACCCGACATCACCGTCTCCCTCCCACCACGTCATCTCGCTCTGTCATTTATATTTCATTTAAGTATGAGCGGTCTGTGGCCGAACAAGCTCTCCACAGACCGCCCGTTACATAACAAACAATATTTTAATCACAAGTGTGCCGCGTCAAACATTCCGGGAGAGGCGGGACGTCCGATACAGATTTCCTTGTATTAAAATCAATTCAGCATTTCAAAAAATAAAATTCATTATTGTATATTTTATTAAAAAAAATCAGACAATAGACGAACCCGTTTACGCACATTTGGTACGACATCGCTTTAATCACTTTGAGATATCTACAGAGCCTCTGTAATATTTCTTTCCAAATTTTAAGGTTTACCGGATTTAAACAAAAAAATCTGTTATCGATCGCTGTGATTGTTTTTTTTTTTGTTTTTTGTGTTCCTTCTATGGCTCTTGGTAACGAGCCGTGCGAGTTGTCAAATGTTGTAATCATTTGTTATAAAATGATTTCCAAGTTTATTAGCCAGTTGCTGACCTTCGAGGTTCAAATACGCTGTTATTGGGCCTCCTTTGTCATCGTCACTACTTTCCTTGGAGCCGGTGTGCCCCTCTAAAACAGTCTCGCGATTCCCGCCCCTCTTTACCCTTCCGAGTAGTAAGTACATGCAAGGGATGTAGCATCATGTTATTTTGAAACCGTGTAAAAAGATAGTCCATTGTAGTGTGTTCCAAGACAGAGTGTGTTGTGTGGCAGTCTATCCTCTCTGTCCACCCGTGTGGTTATGGTTATTTAGTTATGTTTTCTTTGATAAAGATCATTAAAACAAGGTTAATGTTAATTTTGAAATGATCATACAATTACAGGCAACCTTCCTCCATAGTGAAAGGAGGTTTTGTAATGTTTTAACAGTAATTAATAATCAGTTCGTGTAATTGTAATTTGGTTTGTCAGTTGGGTTATGAATTTCAATTGTACTATTAGAAATCGAGTACGGTACCCCTTGCAATAACAAGGTTCCATCTGACGCAGCAATATCATGCGATAATGTACTCTAAAGAGTGCAACTTTAAGGCTCATTTTCATAAAACATTTCCGTGTTTGATAGAACCTTGTCTTTCCAAGGGGTCGATATTATTATTATTATTTTTTTTTAAACGCCCAGAGGGCTTTTACATAGAAGTACATAATTTTTAAATCAAATAAAAAATAAAATAGAAAACATGCATAAAAGTTAATTAATTACACTTGAAATAAGAAAAAAAGAAAAAACTGCATCAAATCTAAAAAATACATAATAAATAATAGAATATGCACAGTCAATATTAACATTAATAACAAATAAGTAAATAATAATGTAGGTGTCACGAGCAAGCTTAAGAAAGGGACGCTTAGATGGTTTGGGCACGTAGAGCGAATGAATGAAGAAAGGAGTGTAAGGAGAATATATGACGCGAATGTGAATGAAAAAAGATGCAGGGGACGCCCGAGGAAGACATGGCACGATCAAGTAAATCAAATACTTGAGTCGGGCCATGTCAGAAGTCAGAATAATAGAAGAGAATGTATGAATGTGAATGAAGCAAGAAGTGCATGCCAAGATCGAATTGTTTGGTGGTCCGTCCTCTCTGCCTACCCCTTCGGAGAAACGGTGTGATGGTTAGTTAGTTAGTTAAGTAAATAATATAAAAAGTTGTAGTTAACAATAATTTATAAACTAGGTAGGTTTGGCGGTCCGTCCTCTCTGCCTACCCCTGCGGAGAAAAAGCGTGATGGTTAGTTAGTTAGTTAGTTAGTTAGGTAGGTAGAAATAATTTGTTCATTCTTTTTTTTAAATTTGCCAAGTTTAGATTATTGTCAAATACATCCATATCATTTAAGTATTTGTTACCAAGACTGTGTAAGCGTTGAATTGGTGAATTCAAACTATAGTTGGAACGGGATATACATATGTACAATGTTAATGGTTGTCTTGTTGTTCGTTAAGGTATGTATAGTAGTGGTGGGCGAAGCGGCTCGGTTTAGTCAGCCGGATCAGTAAATCAGCTCTCTGTAAAGACAATCCACATGAAAACTGGACGGAAAAAGTATCGTGTAAGAGCATCTTAAAGACGTCTTTAGGAGGGCCAAGGGAGCGAAGGCGAGGGAATGGTGCGGGGGGACGCGAATCGTTGTTCAATCGAGCCGGATCACCGAACCGGTACACTACAAAGAGCTGGTTTAGTGATCCGGCTCACTAAACCGAACCGCTTCGCCCACCACTAATGTATGGGTTGATTAAATGCAGGAGTTCAGAACAATCGAATTTACAATTTAATAATTTCAACAAAAAGGTTAGGTCCTTAATTTTTCCTCTGTTTTCTAAAGATGGAATATTTAAAATATTCATTAACAATGGGTAATTTATGTGCTCTAAAAGTATGTTAACTTTAAAATTTATGAAACATAAAGATTTTCTTTGAATTCTTTCTACATTATGAATATGTATCTTGTAGAAAGGTGACCACACTATGGAATTATGTTCTATTAGACTTTTAACTAGGGATGTGTACAACGATTTTATTACTTGTAACGTTTCAAAATTTTTTATTGTTCTTAATAAAAATTCTAAAGTTTTCATACCCTTGAATGTGAGCAGTGAAATTTAGTTTCTCATCCGTTATAATGCCGGGATATCTCATTTCCGTAACTCTTTCTAGATTTATTTGATTATAAACTTTTAATGTTTATTTTTAAATTGAATCAAATTTTTCATGTATTTTTTCAAAAATGATTGTTTTAAGAATCTGAACTGCTCCCGACTGTTCGGAGCTAGTGGGGCTATGGCATCCCCATTTGAGGTATATTGTGAGGTTGGAGGGGTAGGAGATGGGAAGAGGAAGATTGGGAAGTACTGCTATTCAGATCAGGTCACCAAACATGATGGCTAAAGCCTTTCAGTCAACTTTTCGTTACTGTAAATCAGTATTTAAAATATATGTTTTGATCTAAATAACTTTTTATGAAAAAGTTCTGCTAGGTAATTATTTTTATGCGTGACAGCTGTTTTGCCTTCTGAAGGCATTATCAAACTGTGGTGAAGCCACTTACAGACGATCTATTTATATTATTTCTATATAGGTGCTTATAATGAAACTTTTTTTTTTTTTAAATAAAGACAAATATTCCCTGGTTACGAATAACCTGAACAATATTTGAAAATCTCCTACTACCATCACAGTAAGCGGAAGATGTTGCTTGTGTCGTAATGGAGGACTTAGCTAGCCGAGGAATTGAACTCACGATGCCTGGGTAAGACCCAAACGCGATGCCAACTCAGCCACTGACCGGTCAAATAATGGTTATATTGCACTGTAAAGTCTCCCTACTTCAGGTTTATAATGCAATAATAATAATTGGATGATTTGCATAGCCCTGTTTTTGTGAAAAATCACCTCAAGGGCACTGTTCAAATATTACTTAAATATTTATAAAATGACCTTAAAAAGCGTAAGAAGTTTTTAATAGATATTACACTTTTAGTTATTTACAGTTTTGCGCACTGGTGCGTGTATTTTTAAACTTATTCTATAAGTGACTTTAGGTAAGCACTAACCGGCTGGCCTAGCTAAGCAATTTACGGGTACATTTCTTCATTTTATGGATACGTTATTCTAAAAAAATGAGTTTTTAGTTTAATTCTGAATTCTGTCGAGTCTTAGATAATTCTGAAGTCATTCGGCAGTTCATTCCAGGTTTTAGGTCCCGATGCTCGGGACTGCCGTGAATTGGTATTTTCAGGAATATGCAGTTCTGATAAGTAAGCCAGAGACATTCTGTTAAGATATTGTTTAAATTTGACTAATGGTCATTAAGATGGTTATCGTTTCGAAATTAATTTTAATTTGGAATGCAGGGGTATTTTTCCCCTGCATGATTATACCGACTTGTATTATGGGCTATTTTTATCAGATCAAGTATAGACCGTAATACAAGTACTAACTACATAATGTATAATAATGGAGTTGCACAAATTAAACTTATTAAACACAATAAATATCTTGATAAAGAAAAATTTATATTAAAAAAAAATTGCACAAATTCTGTCAGAATTCAATCAAAATACCAACATTTTAATGACACGAACTCTCGCCTTTGTTTCTATACCTTGATCGTTGTCATGTGTTCCTTGGGCGTCCCCGACTTGTTCTACTATTCACTTTTGTCGTCATATTTTCCCGTTACAATCCTTTCTTCGTTCATCTGTTCAACGAGCCTGAATAACATAATTTTTTTTTCCTTTCCAGGTTACGGCAGACGAGAAGTGGTTGAATTCCTCTTATCATCCGGCGCGTCGATAAACTCTCGCGACGACGGCGGCCTGCACCCGCTGCACAACGCGTGCTCGTTCGGGCACGCGGACGTGGTTCGTCTGCTCCTCGGGGCTGGAGCTCCCGCTTCCGCAAGAGACAACTGGAGCTACACGCCGCTGCACGAGGCCGCGGCGAAGGGAAAACTGGACGTTTGTATAGGTGGGGATTTTATTATTATTTTTTTTTATTTAGGAACTGGATGATGAACGAGAGAATTCGTCCCACGGTCCATGTTGACGAAATGAGATTTTTAAGAGGAGACAGAACCATTATTAGTGAAAAATAGACTACACATAATAATAATATAATGGGTGAGGGAGACAAGATAAGAGAGGTATCCATAATGACATATGAGGAGAAGTTAATAATTGAATCGGGAAGGATTCACAGGAAACATGTTTAAAATCGGACTATAGGAAATTTTATTTTATTATTAAATGCGTTATTATAGACGGCCTCCATGGTCGAGGGGTAAGGATCTTGACTACGAATCCGAAGATCGCGGGTTCAAATCCCGTTGTGTGCAAGTAAATTTTATTTATTTAATTTGTGCTGTTCCACAATTAATTCATTAAAAATAATATGTAGTATATTTGCGCACGCTCCAGAGTGGAAGATACTCTCAGTATCGCCCTGGTGAAAGACCACCATTCAGAATTGAAACGTTGCTTGAAATGGCTTTTAGGTGTTTGGTGACCAGATCTGAATAGCCAGGTATTTTCCCCACCTTCCTCTTCTCCTTCCTCTCCCCAATACCGTCAGCCACACAACATCCCCAATTGGGGATGCCATAGTCTTACTGGCTCCAGACGGTTGGGAGTAGATGGGACTCTTGTGGGGTATTCATATAAAAAATAAAAAATCTGATAATTTTAAATTTAAAGATTTCTTTATTTATATTGCTTCTAAGTTGTCTAATCTAATTCCTATATCGTTTTTATGCAGAAGTCTACTTCCCATGGCAATAAAGCTACGGTAAAGCCTAAGCTATGCCGGGGATCAGGCCATTTAGAACAACCATATCTTTTATTTTTCTTATGGTCCCGACCCCCTTACAAACAAACACAGAGATTATTTTCCAACGATCACCTCCGACACCAATTAAATATATTTTTTACCCGTCTTGTGCCCAATTTCAAGCAATTTTAAACCCTTCTTCTGATTGGTTATTTTCCTGCCAAGCAATTATGGTTCATGTATCGGACGTGTTCCGCCTCTCCCAGAATGTTTAGACACGGCCATTTTCCTCATCACATTTGTTATATGTAGATTGTTGTAATTGTTGTAATTTGGAAGGGGGTGTGTCCTGTCACCGGAATGACTTGAATAAAGCGTCAGAGCAGTAAGACGGTGGGAAAGAGATGGGCTTGTCGGGCATCAATACAGCCTACCTCAAGTAGCCTGCGAAAACCAGTTTGAGTTAGCCTTCGATCGCCAGCCTGATAAGACCTCTCTCCACTGCCCGCTCGACTTCTCATCTACTCGCCTCCTTTCTTCTGACCACCGCTTTACCCTGGACTTCAATCGGACTACTGCCTCGCACCGGAACCATACCAAGCAATGGCACACGGACAAGGCCTGCAGAATTACTAAAGTCGTAAATAAGGGTCTTGTCGTTAGTACCCTTCCCTCTGCAAGGAGGAACGTGTACTAGAAGGTCGTGCTTTCTCCCCTCCCCGCCCCCCCCTCAGATGGGGATCAGCGTGCCCACTACAGCTCATTTGTGTGCCACACGTCTGGTACAGTTCATTTAAATGTGCTACCAACAGGTTTTAAAGTATAAAATCCATGGAAAGATAATGCTGGATACCAGGGCCGGCACACCAGTGGTTAATAACATGTTATTGTTAGTTCATTTATTTTATCTGTTGCAGTTCTCCTACAACATGGAGCGGATCCCAATATTAGAAACACGGAAGGAAAAACCGCCCTAGACATAGCGGACCCCATCACTAAGCCAGTTCTCACAGGTATACACACTAACCGATGGCTTTGTTACATACATATTTTTTCTTCAAATACCAGTGGCGGCTCGTGACTTTTGAGTGAGCTAGAGTGCTAAGATTGAAAAAATACGACGTTATTGACGTCGTTGAAAAATTGAAATTTTGAAAAAAAAAAAAAATTATTTTTGGCTTCAACGACATCGATAACGTCGTATTTTTCAATCTTAGCACTCTAGCTCACTCAAAAGTCACGAGCCGCCACTGCCAAATACCAAAAGGGCTCAAATAATATGCATTATGCATATCCAAATATGCAAACGCATATAATCCGATGTCTAGTAATGAGGAAGTTTAAGAAAGGGGTGCTTAGATGGTTTGTACATCTAGAGCGGATGATCGGAGAAAGGAGTAGCAGGAGAATATATCACAAAATTTACAATAAAGTTAAGTTACTGCCAAGAAATGGGTGGCCTGTTTGATGGATTCCATATCTTAACAATCGGATTTCAGTCTTTGAAGTACAGATGTCATGTTGGAATGCTGAACTAGTGTCGTTCTTGGCTGTGGAATAATTTGCTGGCCTCTGTGTTTCCTCCCTCCTTCGATAGGGTCTTTTCAAGATCCCGACTACTTCCTTTTTTCGAATAGACCCTCCACACAGCATCCCCAAAGACGCCAAATTATTTAATTTGCCAATAATAATACAATATTAATCTGTTAACTAACAGGAGAGTATCGCAAGGAGGAGGTTCTGGAAGCGGCGCGGGCCGGTTGCGAGGAGCGCCTCGCCGCGCTGCTGACGCCGCTGGCAGTCAACTGTCACGCGGCGGACGGGCGGCGCAGCACGCCGCTGCATCTGGCCGCGGGATATAACCGTCTGCGCGCTGTGCGTCTTCTATTGCAGAGGGGCGCCGATGTGCATGCAAAGGACAAGGGGTAAATCAACTTTGTCTAAACGATTCCTTCTACAGGGAATCATTTAAAAATGTCTCTTAATCTTTTCATAGTGTTCTTGATGTACATGAAATATCACTCAATACGTACACAGTAGTGGTGGGCGAAGCGGCTCGGTTTAGTGAGACGGATCACTAAATCAGCTCTCTGTAAAGACAATCCACATGAAAACTGGACGAAAAAAGCATTGTGTAAGAGCGTCTTAAGGACGTCTTTAGGAGGGCCAAGGGAGCGAGGGAGAGGGCATGGTGCGGGGGGACGCGATCCGTCATTCAAACGAGCCGGATCACCGAACCGGTACACGACAAAGAGCTGATTTAGTGACCCGGCTCACTAAACCGAGCCGCTTCACCCACCACCAGTACACAGCACTCTTTTTGACAATCATAACTCATTTTTTTAAACTGCAATAACTCTCTTATTTCTCGACAGATTTATGATTTGCTTATCTTAAAAGTTTCATTAATTCTCCTGAAGTGCGTTGAAACACATACATAAACAATAAATGGCAGGATACGGCTATAATATTATAAACAGTCACCTCACACACACCACTATATTGATACACCATCATCCTCTTCAAACTGTCAAATGTAAACAAATAAGAATATTAGAGCTAGTGAACGCAACACGTCAGTAAGATAAAGGATCTAACTATTTCTCGGTTCACTTATCTGCTAAATTCGTCATGTATTTACGCAGTATACAGCCGTTTAAGTCAAACCCATAAATATACACGCGCAGTGCTGAAGGCATGCTTTATTGCGCATACATATATGCCCATAGCGGCCTATAAGTTAACGCTAAGTTAACACATTTTATGCAGGACAGATGGTCTACCTTTTATGCCGGTCCTACTTTAATGGCGGGGAAGTCATTGCTTTCCGATATTATATGAATTACAATCTCAATCTTCTTATGTGTGAAATTCTATTTTATGATAATGTTTGTGATAAATTATTTCACTTACAACACTGGAGATGCGGAAATTGTTTTTATGTGGAAAAAATCATCGCCCGCAGCACAACTTTCCAGGTGATTTTTTTTGTCAGTTTTTTTTATACATTTTATAACATATTTTGCTAATGGAAATAAAATATAGCACATTAGCTAAACATGTAATAAAATGTATAAGAATCTGGCAGAAAAAAAACAGTTTTTTGGCTCAACTGGGAAGTTTATTTATTTATTTAGTATCAACGGAATAAACAATAATTGCATGTCACAGTTAACTACAAGCATAAGAATATAGCGCAAATAATTGATCTGTTAAGTTGCTATATATAAGTTACGTCTGTTTCCGTTGTGGGCGACAAAATGTGCACATTTAAGTAAAAATAAAAAAGAGTTACGCCATTTTTCTTGTAAATGTCAAACGGCCGAATTCGGGAGTCGAACATAACTTCACATTTGAGCGTAATAAAGTTTGTTTCAAAATCGGTGTTGCCACAGTAATGAAATTTTTTCGTTCCATTTATTTAAATTTCTACAATTTCTTGTCGGACTGTATAATGTGTGTTCATGGTCATTAATTATGATAACACGGTTACAATGGTAATTTGAACTCTCGCTGTGTGTTCCAGGGGCTTGGTTCCTCTGCACAACGCCTGTTCCTACGGCCATCTGGAAGTAACGGAGCTTCTGATCAAACACGGCGCCAACGTCAATGCCAACGATCTCTGGGCCTTCACTCCGCTGCACGAGGCGGCTAGCAAGTCGCGCATTGAGGTAAGGATCACCCATTCTTCGGTGCCAACGGGACTATGGCATTCCGATTGGGGATGTTTCGACAGCTCTGATAGAATCCCAATTATGGGCTGGAGGCGAAGTTAATCTGGAGAACCAGATGAGAAAAAAAGGTGAAGGAAGGACTGAAAGAAACAGGAGGATGCCACGGAAATTGAATAGGTAGAGACCAGGGTTTGTGGATATCCTCTAGCACTTAATTCACCTCACTGAAACTTCACTGTAATCCAGAATTGGCCAGTTGCTCTTATCACGGCGTTAAACACTTTTTGTTCCTGCGCGTAGAGCGGTTTGTTCTTCCAGTGACAAAAGGAATTGGATCGTGGGGGGGGGGAGGGGGGGGGGAGGTCTGTAGACAATTATGCATTTAAGATGCCAAAACAGGGGAATTTGCCACAAATACGGTAGAACCCCATTCGTTTGAAATCCACAGCACCTTCAAAACAAAATTTTATTTTGTATTAATGAATTCCGAAGTTGGCCTGCAAATTTGTAAAATTGAAGTGCATAGCCGAAATATATTAAAAAAAAACATGTAAAAAAAAAATTTCCCGGGACTTTCATTTATGTGTTTTCTTAAATTAATGAGGTTCTAATGTATATTATTAATGGATCATATTGTTGACGGACTCAAATCCCGGCCTGCGCAAATTAATCTTGTATGACTAATTTTTATTTCACAATTCATTTAAAGGTTTGCTGCCTCCTGCTCAGTGAGGGAGCCGACCCCACCCAACTGAACTGCCACGGGAAGTCGGCCATAGATGTCGCCCCCACCAGGGAACTGCAGGACAGACTTGCCAGTGAGTACTTATTTATCATAATAAATAAATAAATTATATTAATTGATAAACTAAAGTTCATTTATCTTTGCTCGGAAGGTTTTTTCAATTTGGATGAGTGTTTTAGATTAATAATTATTGTTTATAAAAATAATAAATAAATTATAGTTTATTTCAGCGGAACAGAGCGCTGGGTGCATTACTCTGTCTGCCATGTAGCCAAATTAATATAACATTTGATCATTGTAGAAAATAATATTAACATAACCTAAATGAAACACGAAAACGGAAAAACGACAGAAAATAAAAAGATTTCAGTCGCATCTGGGACTCGAGCCCAGGACCTCTACCTATCCGGGGCAACCGCTTAACCAACTTAGCTAATGAGACCAGTTCAATTTATGTCATCCTCATCGATGTCATATCTCAAATTCAAGATTTGTCAATATTATTCTCCATGTTTAATTTTTTTGATTAAATATCAAAATGAGGTTTTTAAAACTCAATTTTATTTTTTTAATACAAATAGCGCACAAGTCTCAACTGCTCCCAACCGTCTGGAGCCAGTGAGACTATGGCATCCCCAATTGGGGAATGTTGTGAGGCTGGAGGTATTGGGGAGGGAAAGAAGAAGGTGGGGAAATACCTGGCTATTCAGATCTGGTCACCAAACACGGCTAAAAGTAGAAAAGTTTCACCAGTGCGATACTGAGAGTATCTTCCACTCTGGAACGTGCGCATGTATACTACATATTATTTTAAATGAATTGATTGTGAAACAACACAAATTAATTAAATAAAATTTACTTGCGCACGCTGGGATTTGAACCCGCGACCTTCGTATTCGTAGTCGAGAGCCTTACCCCTCGACCATGAAAAAAAAAAAAATTTAATATAACATTTTTTTGTGCCACATTATTTTTATTATGCTGCCAAAACCGCGTAGCACGGCTGACGGTCCATTCCTCTTGACGTTCTCTCCTTTTACGGTATCTGGATAACATAGTCCATTCTCCGCGACTCATTTCTTATTTTAAAAGGTGTATTCATTCTTATATACACATTTTTCCCAATTGATCTGTAACTAACTATACCACCTTTATATGCAAAAAGAGGGCTAAACAGAACTGTGAAAAACAGCATTAAAAAAGTTAAATATAGCAAAAACTCACCAAACCTAATCTAGTCTAACCTAAACTATTATTTTATCATGTTCTGTTTTGTCACAGTTCTGTTTTATCCTGTTACCTTAAAAATAATAAATAATGTAAAAAGAAAATATAAAATAGCCATGCAATAAAGAAAATTTTTATAAAAATGTACATTAGCAATTGTATTACGATGGCTTGAGGGAAACTCTCCATCTATGATGTAGGGGCGCGCTGTGCCACTGGGCTACAGCCAGGACGAGAGTATTCTATTTTCTTTGTACACATTAGTTGTGATGAGTCATCGCTGCGAATCTATTGAGTCTTACGACTTAACAAATAATTGAACGATTCCGTGATAAAACACGACAATGCCAAAACAGAGCAGAATATTGACATAAAATAACAGTGACAAAACAGAACAGTTACAAAACAGAACAGTGACAAAACAACAGTGACGAAACAGAACATTGACAAAAAAGAAAAATGACAAAATATCAGCGTTTTAAAATAACAGTGACAAAACTGAGAGTGACATAACAGAACAGTGACAAAACAACAGTGACGAAACAGAACATTGACAAAACAGAAAAGTGTCAAAATATCCATGTTTTAAAATAACAGTGACAAAACTGAGAGTGTCAAAACAGAACACTGACAAAACAGAACACTGACAAAACCTAACAATGACAAAATAAAACAGTGACAAAACAGAACAGTTACAAAACAGAACAGTGACAAAACATCAGTGACAAATTTGAACAGTAACTAAATAGAACAGTGACAAAACCTAACAGTGACAAAACCTAACAGTGACAAAACGGAACAATAACAAAACAGAACAGTGACAAAACCTAACAATGACAAAACAAAACAGTTACAAAACAGAACAGAACAGTGACAAAACCTAACAATGACAAAACAAAACAGTTACAAAACAGAACAGTGACAAAACAGTACAGTGACAAAACAACAGTGACAAATAGGAACAGTGACAAAACGGAACATTGACAAAATATCCCTAATGTAAAATAACAGTGACAAAACTGAATATTGACAAAACAGAATAGTGACGAAACAGAACAGTGACAAAATAGAACAGTGACAAAACAAACATTAAATAAAAACTACCCAACCTAACTTAACCCTATACTATACCAACCTAACTTTACTTAACCCCATTATTTTACCATGTTCTGTTCTATCCGGTAACTCAATTAAATGTTAATAATAATAATAATAATAATGTTTTTATTTAATTTCTAATACAATTACAAACATGTTATATTTAATACGTAAGAGAAATTACAGGTATTTATTTAATATATGTAAAACAATGAAGAAATATACTAAAAATAAAAAAATAAATAAATTCAGAGATATTTAAATAAATTCAGGCAGTGGTGAAGATCGATTTGATTTGCATCACAGCCCATGGTGTTTTATTTATTTTTTATACTGGACATACTGTTAACACGTAATTTTGATCAAAAGCTTAAATGGGCCGAGAGTCGTTGGCGTCTAACGGGGACTGTTCAAATGTAAAATTTCTAAATTATGATAATCATCAATTTGAAGGTCACAATATAATGAAATAGGGTTTGAATCACCCCAAACTAATTATTCATCTTCACAATCATCGTCAAATTCATTTTTACTCTGCAGCAATATTCATTTTCTCTCTCACCATGTTCACGGTCCTTGGATTGTCTATTATTTTCTTTACGTCTGTTCCATTTTTCTCTTCCAAATATAATATTGAAAAAGTTATCATATGTTTTAGAATTCAATTTGTCTTCTCGATCAAGGTTCAATTTGTTTTCTGGATCAATTTTTAATTCACCTTCCAGTTCAGATTCCAATCCATCATCTGGATCAGATTCCAATTTGCCTTCTTGAGCAGTGTCCAATTCGTCTTCCACATTAGGTTCCAATTCATCTTCCAAATCAGAGTTCAATTCATGGTACATGTTGAATTCATTTTGCAGATTATTTTTCTTTGCCTTTGCTTCATGAATGTGTTCAAATTCACTTTCGTCGCAATTATCAATCTCTTTATTAACCTGCCATCCTAGGTCTTTCTCCTCAGGTAATTCCGATCCACTTTCCAAATAAGAGTTCAATTCATTTTCTAAATCAGATTTCAATTTATCTTCCAGATAAGCTTTAAATTCGTCTTCTAGATCAGTATCCAATACATCTTCCACATCAGATTCCAGTTCGTCTTCTAGATCAGATTCTAATTCATCTTCGAGATCAGTGTCCATGTCACCTTCCAGCTCAGTTTCCAATTCATATTCCAGATCAGATTCGAATTCATCTTCAAGATCAGTGTCCAATTCACCATCCAGATTAGTGTCTGATACGTCTTCCGGATTAGATTCCAACTCGTTTTCTAGATCAGAATTATATTCATCTTTTAAATTAGAGTTGAAATCATGGTTTGTGTTAAATTCATTTTGCAGATTAGTTTTCATTGCCTTTGCTTCATGAATGTGTTCAAATTCGCTGTCGTCGCAATTATCAATCTCTTTATTAACCCGCCATCCTAAATCTTTCTCCCCGGTTAAATCCGATTCTTCCAGATAAGAGTTAAATTCATCTTCCAGATCAGATTTCGATTTACCTTCCAGATCAGTTTCAAATTCATCTTCTTCATCATGTTCCAATTCATCTTCTAGGTTAGTATCCAACTCGTTTTCCACATCAGATTCCAATTCATATTCGAGATCAGTGTCCAATTCATTTTCTAGATCAGATTCCAATTTATCTTTTAGATTTGTTTCCAATTGATCTTTCTCATTGGAGTTCAATTCGTCTTCCAGATCAGAGTTCAATTTGTTTTTCACATCAGAGATCAAGTCATCTTCCTCGCCAGAGTTCAAATCATCTTCCATTTCAGTGTCCGATAATTCATCTCCCAGATCATCATCCGAAGTTGATTCGTCTTCATCATCAAAGTTCAAATCATCTTCCTCATCAAAGTTCAAATCCTCTTGCTCATCAGAGTTCAAATCGTCTTCTTCATCAGAGTTCAAATCTTCTTCCTCATCAGAGTACAAATCGTCTCCCTCTTCAGAGTTCGAATCGTCTTCCTCATCAGAGTTTAAATCTTCTTCCTCATCAGAGTTCAAATCATCAGAGTTCAATTCACTATTTTCTTGAACATGTACAAATTCATTTTCATCGCAGTCGTCAATCTCCTTGTTAACCTGAAAACCCCACTCGTCTTCCTCAAATACGTTCACTCTATCTTTCCAAATTTTGTTTAATAATTTTCCCAAGCTGCTTACTTTGGAAATTCCTACCATATTCTTATCACTAGATCTATTAGTGTTCTTTCCATCTTTCCAAATTTTTTCCAATATCTTCCCCAAATCAATGATTTCTTTGGACTTTCCTTCCATATTCTTCTCACTAGTATTAATGTTCTTTCTATCTTTCCAAATTTTTTCTAATATCTTTCCCAAATTGTTGTTTTCGAAAGTTCCTCCCATATTCTTCTTGTTAGATCTATTAGTCTTTTGCTCCTTGGTTCGCATCCGTTTGTTTTCTTGTATAGGTGTCCTTTCACTGTAATTTTGATGTACAGGTCCATTAAAACTTTTGTGATTTTTCTCATGTTTGTTTAAATAATTCAAACGAAAGTTTGGCTTCTTTAACACAGTTCCGTTGGCTTTGAAACCAGTTTCCAAATCATTTCCTAGAATATTTGGTGTCGGAATTTCATTGTTTATATTCCTTTCAACATTTTCTTTTATTCTAGTATTGTGTTTCATCAATACATCACTTTCTTTAAAACATTCTGTTGATAATATGAACCATATTTGTATGAAAATAACAATTGCTTCTTTCTTCAGCATTATCTCAATTTGAGAATTTTAAATTGTTTTGGCACGAGCAACTATCTTCGTCGGTACAATTTTCTAACTATGTATTTTTTTCTTTATCTTTTGTACGGCTACTGTTGATCGTCGAATGGATTTGTTTTAGTATTGTTAATTACGCATGGTTTTATTTGTTTATGTTTTGAATTGGTTAGGTTTTAAAAAAATTATTGTAATATAGTTTTTGTTATAAGATTTTTAAAATTCGACTCGATGATGTTTGGAAAAAATACACAAATATATTTTAATGTATACGTCAAATACCACGGCTCGGCAAAAATAAATCATGTTTATCATATTAATTAGAGTGAAGAATGCAAGGCTGATGTATGCGTAATGATCAAAATTAAGAAAGGGATGCTTAGATGGTTTGGGCATTCAGAGCGAATGAACAAAGAAAGGAGTGTAAGGAGAATATATGACGCGAATGTGAATGGAAGAAGCCGGGGACGTCCGAGGAAGACATTTCACGATCAAGTTAATCAAATTCTTGAGTCGGGCCTTGTCAGAATTCGGAATAATAGAAGAGAATGTATGAGACGATGTATGAATGTGAATGAAGCAAGAAGTGTTTGCCAAGATCGAGTTGTTTGGCGGTCCGTCCTCTCTGCCTACCCCTGCGGTGAAACGGTGTGATGGTTAGTTAGTTAGTACTGAGAGCATGCTGAGAACGGTACTTTTAGAATTTTTGGAAAATATTGAATAGTTCGAATAATCGATACATTGTTAGAAATGGCTTTAGCCATGTTTGGTGACCAGATCTGATTAGCCAGGTACTTCCTTACTTTCCTCTTTCCTATCTCTTTCCCCTCTTCTCAAACTTCAGTCTCACAACATACCCCAATCGGAGATGCCATAGTGTCACCGCCTTCAGACGGTAATGAGCAGTTGGGAGTCTTGCGCGGTACTAACATAAAAATAAGAATAGTGCCGAAAGATATAAGGCGTTAAAATGTTGACATTTTAGGAGAATCTCGCCGGCCGTCCTATAAGTGATATAAAATGACTGGCGTGGCTGTATGCGGTACTGCCATTAGAATTATGAATTGTATTGAAATTTTCTAGATATCGAGAAACTAATTTTACTGTTGTTAACTCATAAAAAAAAATTATGAGCAGACAATCCCATTCTAAAGCGATTATATATTTTTTAATTGTTTTTTTCAGTACTGCAGAATTTTGAAAATATATCATTTTTAGTATTTGCGAAATTAAAGTTTTTTTTTTTAATATCCTGGAAATGCGACGCTTTTTGATATTTGAACAGCCATGTAAATTTAGATCTCACTTGTTGTATGTTGTCTATAACAATCAATTTACATAATGGAAATTTAGTTATCTATATTTTTTTCATACGGATTTTACCAAATGTTTATAATAAATGCTTCATTAACGAAGGAATTAAAAAAAATTGTTTCAATTTTGAAAATTTGATTAAAAATTAAAAAAAAACCATGCATGTTGCCCATTCTGAACTTTTTTTTTTTACATATCATCTTTCAATTCTTTTTTCACCACACAAGTCTCATTGTCTCTCAGAGCATGTAGGTTCACGGCACTCCGGGAAATATTGTTGAGCAGTATTGGAAAACGATGATTATACATATCTGAAGCCATTTCAAGCAGTTTCAATCCGTTTCTAAAACCCTTACAAATAATTTTTATTTGTTTGCTCAAGGCTGGGATTTGAACCCGCGACCTTATAGGTCTAAGCCAAGGAACTTACGACTCTGCGACGTAATATAGTCTCTTTATTGATAAATATCATCACTTTTGTGAAATATATATATTTTTATGTGAGTACCGCACAAGAGTCCCAACCGTTCACAACTGTTTGGAGCCAGTGAGACTATATCATCCTAATTGGGGTATGTTGTGAGGCTGAAGGTAGTGGGGAGGGGACAGAGATGGGGAAGAGGAGTGTTTGGAAGTACCTGGCCATTCAGATCTGGTCATCAAAAATGGCTAAAGCCATCCCAAGCAATGTTTCAATTCTGAATGGTGGTCTTTTACCAGGGCGATACTGAAAGTATCTGCCATTCTAATCGCCTCAAAGGTGCTTTAACTTTCAATGCTGCCAAGTTTTCCTGTAATTTTTCACAGGCGCTAGTAAAAATATAATTATCTCCACTGAACATGTAATCCCAAGAAGTGTGATCTATACCGATTAGAGATTTGAAAAAAATTACTAATTTACATTAAACCTTTCGACTTACGGCAGGCCAATGAACTCGACTATGTTTGTCAAATCTGGTATTTGAAAATATTTTATCGATTTCTTTGAAAATAAGGAAAAAATGAGCTTACTTTAGGCACACGAACACACCCACAACACACTTCTATCGGTGTTTACTTCTTCAGTGAAAAATCTCCAAATGATGCCTGTTTTTTATTTATTCAAACAATTTTCAAAGAATACAATCGTTACATTGCAGAAACACACTTTATTAATAAATAGAAAAACTAATTTTTTTTTTTTTTTTTCTGTATATTTCCTTCCTGATTGTTTTCCAGAACTTGGAATCCCCTCATATTTCCCATCTGTTTGTTTTCTGTAATATACCTAAAATTACATTGCAAAACCAAACTATATTCAATTTAAGAAAAACTAAAATAATAATAAAAAAAAACCCATCTTTGCTTAATTATTTTTATTCTCTTTACGGAAACTTTTTCCGTTTTCCCGTATGTTTCCGTTCTTATTGTTTCCTGCAATGTGGTATTCTGGCATATTTCCTTTCTGATTGTTTCCTGCAATACGGTATTCTGGCATATTTACTTTCTGATTGTTTCCTGCAATACCGTATTCCGGCATATTTCCTTTCTGATTTTTTCCTGCAATACGGTATTCTGGCATATTTTCCATCTTATTGTTTTCTGAAACATAAATATTTTTGTCCTGAGGTTCCCAAACACGGGGAGATTTTTCTTTTCCGTAATGCGGATTTCCATTGTCGGGGCTGCACGAATCGGCTATATTGTCTTTGGCGCAATGTCTTTGTTCGGAATAATGCGCCAGCATCATGACACCCAGAAGCGTAATTGCAGAATGCATCGTCATGCTCGGATAGTAACTAAAAAAATGTAATCAAGTTATTTAAAATAACATTCCCGATCCGAAGGGGGGTCAAACACTTACTCCAAATAAAACTTTTGTGCAATATCTAAGTTGTTTTTTAACATCACATAATGTATAATTTATGTAATCCAAGAAAAACTATTCAGTAATCAATATTTTTTAAGATATTAAATAATATCTATCAAATTCCGTCGAAATTACTCTCTCTTCCACCCCCCAACGGTGCACCACTTCCCTGTTCCTATCTGCGCAAGCAAACAAACCGTGATTGCGGTCTTAAAATGTGGATTTTACTGGAAAGGACTACAATCATATATGAGTCACGCTGGCTTTTGTACTATCTTTTACCGTTTTGATGGGCGATGTCCGGTTAAAACGATGCTAACTAATATCTGATTGTTCCTGGAAAGGAAAAAGGGAATTTTAAGAGTCACTGTCATTTCACGATTTTATGGGGGACCCTAGTGACCCTCCTTCGGATTGTACGTTAAATATTTATCTCCGGGTACGTAAAGGTTAATAGTGATAGCAGATTAATTTTTAATTTATATCTTTATGCAGTGAGGTTACTGCAAAACGTTCACATTTTAGGCAAATGTAGCGAGCAGGTGTACTTTTTAACACACCGTATGTATGCAATTTTGCACTGGCGGCAATGTAGCAGGTTAAAATTAGGGCCCCGTTCTTCTTACTTAGCCTCACCACACACCTACTATAAATATTTCAAAATGCAATAAATTATCATTTACACGCGCCAAAAATACAATTGTTTTAATTGTAAGCTAGGTAATTACATACCTATATTATTAAATTTAAAAAATTAAATTGTTTTTCAAGTTTTTAATTAGCCCAAATCATTACAAAAAATCAACACATTTTTCACACCTCCAGTGCTATTAGTGTAAGGATTTTTTTTTTGCCCATTCTACAGGTTCAATGTAGTCTCCTTTAGATAGAATATCCTTTCACACGATAGATACGAAGATAAAAAAACGCAAGGAACACTTGTTTCACATTTTTTAATCCATATTATAATTATCGGATAATTTGTATAGCGGCCATTATGCCGTGAATTGTTTTTACAAAAAAATTTCATCTGTGGCGCTTTTTTTATGCATTCTATGTTGGGTTTCTTGTACGGTATTCGCATTAATAAAATAATACACTAACAACAACGCCACCGACTACAAAGTTAATCATGTCAAGCTGTAGGTACCCCATCCCTTGCAGCCCGCGAACGTATTGAAATTAGAAAACTAAAAAGTTTGTGCATCTCTGATATAAAAGGATACATTAGACTTTATTCACGTTTTTACACACAAAGAGATTGTTATACAGTATACATTAAAAAAATTGCCACACCTTTCCCGCCATTAAAATAGGGCCGGCGTTAAAGGTAAATCTGCACTTCCCGCATAAAGTGTATTAGGTATTAGAAGCGATGACAGACAAATTTTAAATGTATAAAAGGATTAGGTATAACAGAATATAAAATATGTAATCGTAATTTATTACCTTTTTCTATATTTGCTAAATGTAAGAAAACTTTACTGTCATCTATGGCTTCGTTCAATTGCAAATCTTACAAATGCATAATTTATAGAAGGAACTTTATAGTATACTGATACATAATATGAATTAACATCAATATAATTCACTAGGTTGTACCTTCTTTTAGTTACATGTCATTGGACTCAATTTTTTTTTTTCATTTACTCCACACATAACATAATTTCCCTAAATTTGTTGTAGAGGAGGGATGTAACACAGAAGCCGGCAAATTATTGAACTTAAGAATGAGTCGTAGAAACGACCCGTTCTCATGTGACAAATAATGTCAACCGTTCACAAATGTTGGCGCGCGTTTGACATGTTTCCCGACTGTGTACCGGTGCCGAAAGGATCAATGATGCTAGCTCTTCGGAGCATCTTCCATTGAAATATCGGTAGAACAACCAGCTGACGGCTGTGCTCTAAAGATTGCAATCTGTTTGTTAAGATAGGGGAATCTATCAAACGAGTATTTTGGAATTTTAGACTAGACAGAGGCGGCTACTAATTTCTTGCGATTTGTACAGGGTCAGCAGTTGTGTACTATTAAAATATCTGCGGGCTCTGTACACGGTACAGTACACCCTGCTTCTGACTAACTTGACTCTGGCTTCGATGGAGCCTCTGTGCCTAACGATGCCGTGAACAATAGGTATTGCTGGTTAAATTCCTGCCAGTTAAGTTCCCCATCATTGTGCAAGAACTACTCGATCTAAAATTTTATTCAATTGTAACAATAATTTCAGGACTGAGTCATTAAAAAATTCTCTATTACCTAGACCTCATGCAGAAGTAATTCATTTTCAGACACAGTAGATATGTTCAACTGCTCGGAATACAAATACAAACAGACGATTATCGCATACATCCTCAACAATTATTAATATATGTGTCTAGAGTATACGTATCGGTGAATGTGAGGTATGTTTTGAATATTCGCCCCTGTAGCTAATTACTTGGAATGGTACTTCCACTATGTTATTTTATCTATGTACCTACTGTGATGTGTTTTGCACCTGTGTGACTATTATAACTAACTAAATATGTAAAAGCCCGTGTAGGGGGCGTATATAATATAATACAATAAATAAATATTTTCCCACTGTAATGATGATAGTCGGTGGAATAAAAATCTTGTCAAATTATTTATTTATCTTAATGTTAAAAAAAAGCAAACTGAAATCTCGCTTTTTAAAACTCGCTGGTATTTGTTTTATTATTTATCAGGAATTATGCGCGCTGAAATAAAAATTATTTCCTTTTCACGAAACAAATCTAATACGGTTGATAACGTTTTTAATTTCCCGCCGTGAATTACTTGCTGTATCTAAGGGTAGGCAGAGAACAAAAGTTTAATCTTACCGGGGCGATACTGGGAGTATCTTCAACTCGGAGACACGTTGCAGATCCGTTAACTCTGTTTTATTTTATTTCATTTCTGTTTCGAAATTTGTATTTTATTAAAACTCTAAAATGGATATTTCAAAGCTCCATAGCTCATGATGGAAATTAAATTGTACTGACAATTAATTACCATGCAGAAAAATCTTTTATAAATTTCACTGACGTTTTCTTTTTTCTGCTGTTAAATTAAAATGGGTTTTTCAACGCTCCATAGCTCAAGATAGAAATAACATTGGACCGACAATTATCGGACAGAAAAATTTTTGTAAATTTCATGATGTCAGAGTACACGAGTAATTTATTTACTTATTGGTTAAGTACAGATGTTTTATTAAAAAAAATAAGATGGAAGGGGGGGAGAGGAAGAGGAAGATAGGATCGGGACAGGAGATGCTCCCGATACATTTTATACTCGTGAATCAATTTGTGGTCGTACGTATTACTTCGGTTCGATATTTTAAAGGGAATTGTGAAGAATGTCGATATTGTGAAATTGTGTGTTGTATTGCACACAAATACGGGGAATCGGAGAGTTTTTCCTAAGATTGAAAGATTGGTCCTGCACGCGGGCAAATAAAAAAAACGGTTTATCGGTTTGGTCTTGATGGTATGTGAATATTTATAAAGTTAATGAGCTCTGGCGAGTCCAGGCTATTATTCACAATTTTTATTCTAAAACACAGTAATGTGTACACTAGTGGTGGGCGAAGCAGCTCGGTTGCTTCTTCGAGCTGCTTCGCCCACCACTAGTGTATACTGCGTTTTGAATTCGGCCATTATTATTTTTTACTGTAAAAATAAAATGGATATATCAAAGCTCCATATCTCATGATGGAAACCATATTGCACCTGTCGCAGTAATTTATTTAATTTCAGTTTTAGAATTTGCCTTTTAAGTTAATGTTTTCTTATGGAACAAAAAGTATTGTGTCCTGTCTAATTTTCTGATAGTTAAATGGATATTTCAAATCTCCTACCTCGTGATGGAAACGATATTGCACCTAGAAATTCTGGACAGAAAAAAAAACATTGTAAATTTCTCAATGCCAGAGTTCACCATATTAGTAATGCATGCTCTGCTTTAATTTGTTTCATTTAAGTTTTTAGATTTGGCGTTTTGTCTTTTTTTTTGTTTTATTGTTAATTTTAAATGGGTATTCCAAAGCTATAATAACTCTCATGATAGAAACGGCATCGCAGCTAGAAATTCCGGACAGAGAAATCATTGCAAATTTCACGATGCAGGAGCTCACCGACCTGAGTTTTAACACTTTATTTTTTTTTTAAATTGCGATTCAATTAACCTTTTGAAAGCTGGAATTTTCTGGAGAAAAAACTGGAGCGTTTGCCGCGCCGTGCGCCAGCTGAGTGTAATTTCGTAATTACTGACTTGTTTTTTTTTGCAAAATGATGTTTTTGTTAACGGTACTGTCTTACCAGATAATGCTTTTATGTATTTATAAAAATTGTATGTATATATATATATATATCATTAGTAGTTCACCAGAATAGCTTCCTATATTTAGAGAAATGATTTTTTTCTGTCTTGTGTTACCAAAAAATAGTTTTACCATATTTTCCACAAAGTAAAATAAATTCCCTTCACAATAAGAATAAAATAATACCACCTTTTCGTCTAAATAAGTTCAGTAATACGACTTTGAAAACTGGAAATATACAATTTTTAATTATTTATTGAAGTTTAAAAACCTCATTGTAATATCTTTATCACCGAAGAAGACAATATTAACATAACCTAAATGAAACATGAAACTGAAAAACACAATAGAAAATTAAAAAGATATCAATCGCATCTGGGACTCGAAGCCAGGACCTCTGTCTTGAATTTGAGATATGATACCGGTGAAGACGACGTAAATTATTGGAAATATTTTTCACTGGACAAGATACTATCTAGTTTTTCAGTTGACGCTTGCGCGTGTGACAAATGAGAAGTGAGAATATTTTAAAAGTGGTATTGTTCCTTCAATAGACGTGTAATAATTTTATGGCGTCATTATCAATAAAATTAATATGAAGTATTTTGTTCAAACCACTAATGAGGAAAGCTTCGATTTCGAAAAATGTTGATATTTATATATTAAACAGTGGTGTAAATAAAACAATTCATATCAATTTTAGTAGTATTATTCATTTATCAATCGAATAAATTATTATTTTTTTTTAATTTATTTACATATCCCTTGAGAATGTGATCATTTTGAATCGGCTCCTTAGTGCGTGTTGGCATTCAACGGAATAATGTGGATGCGCAATATAACATGTTGGCGTTCCACAAGTTAATTCATAAAAATAATTAATCACATATATGAGATTTAGAAAAATGATTGTGATTAAATGGGTTGTGGTGGCACAGTTGGTTAGTGTGTTCCCCCGAATAAAGGAAAGGTCCCGTGTTCTAGTCTCGGTCATAATTTTCATCATTAATAATGTTTGTTGCAGTGGAGTACAGAGGGCACTGCTTGCTGGAGGCGTGCCGGACATCCGATGTTGCACGGGTGAAAAAATTACTGTCCGGGCATTCCTGCGCAATGTTACTGACGCCCGCCCCTCCTCAGGTAACTGTATATATATTTTTATGGATAGGAATTAATGATTGTTAAATATATAACAGTGTATGTGCTACACAATCTAGACTGACTGATATTGTCGGTATAGTCCTGATGTAAAACCACCATTCAGAATCTGAACATTGCTGGAGCTCCAAAATACCCGATAAACCTCTTTGATTCTGTGCAAAGGAGGGTGGTCTGTCTGATTGACATCCTGTTGTTAACAGACCGGTTGCCATCTCTAATGCACAGATGCAATGTAGTCTGTTCTACAGGTATTTCAATGGAGCCTGCTTGAAAGAACTAGCAGTATTGATGCCCAATGCACCGGTGTACGCACGTGAACCTCGACGGACACGAGCCGAACACCCGTTCACAGTTGATGTTGGTTTCATGAGAACAGGTCGTTCTCTAACTCATTTTTGTGTAAGACACAGTCACATGTCTAACGAGCTGCCGGCATCTATTTTTCCTGCTGCATATAATCCGGGCCTCTTCAAGACCCATATTAATAAATCTCTTCCTACAGCCCCCACCTTGACCCGCCTCACAATGTTACCCAGCCGGGAGGTGGTAACATACATTTTTTGTTTTTAAAGAGCTAGCTTATTTGGTGATCAGATCTGAATAGTCAGGCACTTCTCAACCTTCCTCTCCCTCATCTTATTCCCCTCCCCACTTCCTTCAGCCACACAACATACCCCGATTTAGGATGCCACAGTCCCACTGGTTCCAAATGGTTGGGAACAGTTGGGACTCTTGTGCGGTACTCACATAAAAAATACTGATACTGTGAAAGAAAATTTTATTGTAGGTATTTCCTTTTGGCTTTTGGTTTTATAAAGCAAGGAAATATTGCACTAAAAACAGATTAAATCAATTCCAGATTCTTAAAAAATCACATAAAATTAATAAATATCCTAAATTATTGTAATGTCTTTTCCCTTGGAGTAATGACCCCTTTATGGGGATGGCGGAATAATAGTCAAAAGACAATAATGTAATAATTAACACAATGTATTGTCTCGGATGACAGGTAATATTGAAGAGACACCGGACAACCATGTAAACTAACTTCATATACCTACCTGCAGTTGTCTTGCTTTCATGTCACCGTTTCTCTCTTACAAGACTTCATATATGTTAATTTTTTTTTAGTCGTCGGAAGTGCGTCCGGGCTCCCCGGCAGGCGGCGGTCCGTCCCCCCCTCCGCCCTCACCGCCTCCGCACGCCAATCTCAACAATAACAACATCGGCAACAGCAACAACACTTCGCAACAACAACAGCAACAGCAACTATCCCAGCAGTCACAATCACAATCCCAGCAACTGTCCCAGCAGCAACTGTCGCAGTCCCAGTTGTCCCTCCACCACCAGCAGCAGAATAATTCTTCCTCATCGTCGTCTGCGTCGCTGTTGGTGCAGCCGCTGCCCAATCAGGGGGCGGGCGGCGGTTCGGCAGGGGGGGCGGCGGGGGCATCGTCGGCGGTGGTCAATTTCAAGCATCCCTACAGCGGGGAGACGCCGCTGCATTGCGTGGCGGCCAGTCAGCACGCCAAGAGGAAACAAGTACGTAAAACACTTCATTGGCTTCATACAGACAGCATCCAATGCTGTGTCGCAACTAGTAAATAAATCATAAATCAAAGTTTCTTTATTTTTCAAATGTTACATAAATATTACAATAAAGTCTCGTTCAACTGATTGATATCAGTTTGTCAACGGGTTCTTAATAACAGAGTATATTTTTAAATTTAAGATAGGTGCAAAAATCATCTCAAGTGGCCTAACCATACTATAGAAATAGCTTTGAATGCCGAAACAGCTGTCACAATAATTAAAAAAAAAACTAAAATACTTGCAGAAGTTAATAATAACATTATTAAACTTGATTTACTTTAAATTTGTAAAAAAAATAAATGGGGTTCTACTACTGACGTCAGAATTAATAGACTTGCCCTAAGCACCATGGCATTCGATGGCTGGAGGCAAAGATCACGTTCACCCATTTTGGCACCAGCCTAGTGCATTGGCGTCCACTTTTGATTGTGGTAAGCAAATTACAAAATATTTATAAAAATTTGTCAAACTAAATACTCTAACAAAATATTCAGTTTTGTAAATAAGCCTTTACTTATTTGCTGTTTTTACAGCATGCCTAGCTCTTATGTTCATTTCTTTGATTTCTTCCCCTTGCGTGTTAGGGCCTCTCTATGCATTATTTGTCCCGGTCGCCCTCAAATTTATATTTGTTTGGGCTGAGAAATCTAGAGGTCCGAGATCGGAGCCTTAAGGAACACCTGAATTTTTCAGAAAAGTGTCTTGATTTTAAAATATCATACTATATATAACTTAGGGATTATATTCTTTGCTTTGTGAGTTCTACGAATTAAATACAATAAATAAATACATGTGTTTTATTTTATTTTTTTATTAAACTTATAATAAGAGAAAAAAAAAATAAGAAGGCAAACGGAGGAGGAAGGTATTGTGGGGACAGGAGCTATGCATATCTATGCGTTCTATGCTCCTGTTGAAACTGTCGTTAAATCAGCTTCACAGCTATCCTAACGTAAAACACACTGTGTTTCAGGTGATGGAGATACTGATAAGAAAGGGCGCCCGACTGAATGAGAAGAACAAGGACTTTTTGACTCCGCTGCACGTGGCCGCAGATCACTCCCATCTGGATGTTATGGACCTGCTGCTTAGAAATGGTAAACTATCTCTAACTTCTCTTTACAATAAGCCAATGATTCACGTCTTCCTCGTGCTTAAGTCTTCTATCATTCACTTCTCATCTCTCACACGATCCGTACAAAGTAAGATGAAGCTCACCATAAAGTTGCCTATTGCAGCAAAAAATGCATTGCAAGTCAGTTTCGCTATGTATGTCTACTGCACAGTCATCCTAAGAGATATTTCTGTACAGTCCATCGAGAAAGCGTACAAAATAATGGAGGGGAGTGTTCGTGGAAATGTATTTTTGAAACGTACATATCAAAGAAGCCATTTATTACATGTTAAATCAAATTAAAAACTATGGAAATACTCCCTTTTAGCATAAAAAACAACATTAAGAAAAATTGAGTTATGTCATTTTTCCTGTTCATGATTTGGAAGTCAAACATAACCTCACATTTGAAACTATTTGTTCTAATATCAGTGTCACTCGGTGTTGCTATAGTAATAAATAATTGAAGAGTAGGCTGCAATAATGGCAATTTCTGCAGTTTTTTTCATGGTCTTCAAGGTATCTATGTACATGGGAGTTTTTGCTGCCATCTTTTAAAAGGTTCAAGGAATTGAAAAAGCGATTCTCCGGAAAAAGGGCAATTTGGTTTTATCGTCCCTATTGCAGCCTACCTCCTCAATTTCATTTCCATTTTATTAAATTTCTAGATTATCTAGACGGGCTGCACCTTTGCTTAGGTTAGATTAAAATTGACTCATATATTGTTTATCGCCAGGCGCCAAAGTCAACGTGCTGGACGGGCTGGGTCAGACGGCGCTGCACCGCTGCGGCAGACGGGACGCGGCCGCCGCCTGCCGCCTCCTCCTCGCCCATCGCGCCGACCCTGCCCAGCAGGGCTATGGCAGCGGAGACGGCTCCTCCATGGCTGTACTGAATGGTAATTACTCATTTGCATGGTTTTTTTTTAATTTTTATAAGTGTTAAGAGTTTTTATCAACATTATTGGTTATTAGTCGACCTTCGCTAGAAACGGTAATGGCTTTTGACAGTTTTATTTGTTTAAAGGATGATTAGTAGATTGAGCCTAGCCTAGGAAAATTCACAAAGCCGTCTAGTAGAAGGGTACATCACCAAAAGACCATTACAAATTATGAAAAATATCGTTCACGAAGTGTAAACTGTTTCACCTTTTTATTTATTGTGATGATTAAGTCAAGGTGCTATGGCGAGTCGTCTCCAATAATATTGGGGTTTGTGTAATGACGAATCAAACACATATTTAACTACTAGCTGAAGTACCCGACGTCGCCCGTGTTATGAAGAGTTTTGAGTTTGTGATGTGTTACTGCCGCTACCCAGTAATTATCATATTTTAAACGTCAAGGGCGCAAAATTTCATCAAGAAGATCAGAAATCTGCTTTAAATCTGATCAGAAATCTCATGTAGACAGTGACTTTCGTCTTGTTTCGAAGGTCAAGTGTGCAAAATTTCATCAAGCTCGGAATAGAAGTGTATATTTTTATACAAAACAAACCTACCGCCCGGGACATTCTTCTTTATGTATTTACTAGCTGAAGTTCCCGGCGTTGCCTGGGGTTATGAATGGTTGGATTACCCCTACCCCTACCCCCACCCCTACCCTTATCCCTTACCCCTACCCCTACCCCTATCCCTATCCCTATCCCTACTCCTACCCCTACCCCTACCCCTACCCTGTAATTTTCCTCGTATTTTTAATGTGAAACATGCAAAATTTCATCGAGCTCGGAGTGTAGATTTGTATGCAAAACAAACACACACCCGGCCGCCCAGGACATTCTTTTTTATATAATTGAAGATTTTATATTTAATATGCCCATGGAGCTTTTACATTATGTAAAAAACAGAATGAACGAATATTTACCTACAAGTCTTAGTACTAAAACAATGGTTGCATACAATAGTATTTAGTTACAATGCTTTACAAATTACAATTAACAAAAATATAGTCTACAGTTATCAGAAACAATATTTTGATATGAAAAAAATTGATTATGCGAGTTTTAAACATTGAATTTGTCATATTAAAAATGCCACTTGTATATTTGTTTGCTAAACTATGTAGGCGAGGAATTCGCGAGTTTGCTTCATAATTTGTTTGTGAAATGTCTTTATGGCTGGTGCGTCGTGTAGGTGGCCTTATTTTGACAAGACGTTCGCAACAGGCTAGCTCCGAATTCATAATTTTAAATTTCTAATTATGAATTATTTTTATTGACTTTGAAAAACCTCATCGTAATATTTAATCATTGAAGAAAATAATATTAACATAACGTAAATGAAAGTTGAAACCGGAAAAACAACAGAAAATAAAAAGATTTCAGTCGCATCTGGGACTCGAACCCGGGACCTCTGCCTATCCGGGGCAACCGCTTAACCAAATTAGCTAATGAGACCAGTTCAATTTATGTCATCTTTATCGATATCATATCATATAATTTTAATCAAGAAACATGTAGGTCGCTTGTGTTTCTTCTGTCTTCAGGTGTGTGAATTTTTAAAGTTTTTAATAAGATCGTTTAGTTTGTTTCTTCTAAGGCAGGGGTCTTAAAACTTTTTATCTCAACCCTTTCTGACGATGTGTTTGCACACTGCATGTTGTAACGTAAATACTGACCCCGCGTCTATTATTATTATTATTGTCTACGGAAGAGATTTGTGAGAAAATGTCTATGGGAAACATCCGATGGAAGGGGAGCTAAGTCAACATGGCGCCGGATATAAGCTGACACGAGTGGTGGAGCTCGACGTGATTGAAGGGAGTGATATGTGTTAGTTTCTTTTCTGTTTGACACCAACGAGCGTCTACCCAATCTACCCGAAGTGGGTATGTTTTTTAATTACTGATGGCCAATTCGTAAAGCGGTGAAATCCAACCGCGCGTGCCTGGCGCGTTGGAGGAAATCCTTGTGGAGTGATGTGAACGGATACGAGAGTCGGTGGCTGTATCGACGACCCTACAGGACCTAAGGTAGCATCCTCACCTATCATTGCCTGAACCTCGCGGAAGAAGCTGTGGCGGATGGCGCTGCCGAGAGTCGTCATAGACCTCGCGGATGGTGATCGTGGAAATCGGCGAACATCAGGACTGTAGCGGCCTTACCTGATGCTGAGAATAAGAATCCGTCCACAAGAGCCATCCCTTTATTCTGGAAATGGTTTCGTTTTAAAATTAATCCTCCTCTCTACTTCTTTTTTCCTCTAACATTACAATCTGGTTATGGAGCCAATAAACATTATGTTTTTCCTTTAAATAGGGTTTTATTTCTAGTATCATGATATACATCCCACTTCCCCGTGCTTCATACATCAGATTCATCCACGAATACTGAGATAAGTCGAACAATAGCCGGAGGAGACGTTACAATGTATTAATGTATTAGTTTATTCTGGGTTCTGTAATGTGTTTGCATGAATTATACACCTCTATTCGTATAGGTTAGCGTGGTAAACGTGGTATTTTTTTATTCTTAGACATTACCTTCACCACATTCATTATCGTCAAGACAGCTAGAACAATATGTAGTCATGGACTGTGTCGCATCGTGTTGAATAATATTCATGTGCAGTTGACTAATATTATCAATTATCTACATATATATCAGTCGAGGTGAATTTTGACACCATCTAATTGTTATTTTCAATTGCGTGCATTTGTTTTTTTTTTTTAAATTTTTAACTCTACACTTTAAATTCCAGAGCGTATTGCGGATGATCCCCCTTCCTCGCCCAACGGTGATGCGGAGCGCCGGCTGCTGGAGGCGGCGCGATGCGGCGACGCGGAGGCTGCGCGTGCGCTGCTCCGGGCCCGGCCCGCGCTTGTCAACTGTCGCGATCTGGACGGGCGGCACAGCACGCCGCTCCACTTTGCGGCGGGGTATAACCGCCTGAGGCTGGTGGAGGCGTTGCTGCAGCACGGCGCCGATGTTCACGCTAAGGACAAGGGGTAATAATTTCAAAAAATTCTTTGAATCCAGTCTAATAAACATTTTTAAATGGCCGGGGAACTCTCCCAACCTCAATACCATTGAAAGTTTATGGTCGATGGTGACAAAATGTCCCGATAATTTTTAAAATTTATTTTATTATAATAATAATAACTGGATGATTTGTATAGCGCCATTTTTGTGAAAAATCACCTCAAGGGCGCTGTGCCCATCCAACATATAATCAAATAAACGTGGGGCCTTTACATGGATTTTTAGAACAGAATATAAAGAGCTATCATTAATTAATTATAAGTACATGGAGATTTTAAACCATAGTAGCGAACAATTTAAAAAAAAAAAAATAACTCGACATAAAATAGAAAACTGAAACAATAATATAACACAAAACTTTAACACTTCGTTACTAGTATTTGTTAGTATTAAGCCGCGTCTCCTGCCAATGTTTTTTCAAAACATTACACAAAAACATTTGTTTTCAAACACATTCCATCTCCTATTAAAATGTTTTGTTTTGGTGATAGCACAAATAACTATTGAATCTCCGTTTCCCCAACTTCAAATCTGTCAGCGTTGGGTGAGAAGCAGCTTGTGCTAGTTGATTCGATTGAACGAAGTCCTCATCAAAAGCAGAAGCAATCTATGTTGTGATCTTGTGTTGTTCAGGGGTCTGGTGCCGCTGCACAACGCGTGCTCGTACGGCCACTACGAGGTGACGGAGCTGCTGGTGCGCGCCGGCGCCTCGGTCAACGTCGCCGACCTGTGGAAGTTCACCCCGCTGCACGAGGCCGCTGCCAAGGGCAAGGCGGACATTGTGCGCCTGCTTCTCAAGGTCTGTTAACATCATCACTATATCTACACCGTAAATGGTGTCCACTGGCTGTGATCCCTCGCTACTCCAGTCTCTATTCTTCACGTCCTGCTCCAATCCACTTCCACGCAGTCTATTCACCTCTTCCTCGGTCCAACTCTGTCACTGCTCCCATTTCCCCACCCACATACTCACAGAGTCCTGTCATCCGGCACTCTTTGTACAGACATGCTCAACCCATCGCAGTCTTTGCGATCTATATCTATATCATGACATTAAAAAACCAATTATTTTAAACTGTTACAACACAATCTATTCCATCACGCTGGACGCTGCAACAACACGTGAGTTTTAGTGAAACTCGATAGATCACATTTTGCGACATCTGTGTAAGGGGATAACCAAAAAAGGGATAGATAAGTCCCGTTGAAATAAATAAACAATTAATTTAAAAAAAAATTCTCTCCAGCACGGTGCGGATCCGTCTCGTCGTAACCGCGACGGCCTGACCGCGCTACAGCTGACGCGCGAGGGCGACGCCGAGACGGCCGATCTACTGCGCGGAGACGCTGCGCTGCTGGAGGCTGCAAAGCGGGGTGACCTACCGCGTCTGCGACGCGTGCTCACCCCGCACAACATCAACTGCAGGGACGCGCACGGCAGGAATAGCACTCCGCTGCATTTGGCTGGTGAGTTAATTATACCACTGATATCTCCACTGGAAAATCTCTTTCTTTCTCATTAATGATGCATGCAGCAGAAAGAGATTAAAACGGAGCTTCCAGCGGTATGATTTCAAAGTACTTCATCCATTCCCTATAAGAAGTTGTCCAAAGAAGCAAAGCTATCAGTTCATAATGGAGTACTGATGTATGGCAGTGAGGCATGGAACTGTCAGAGGAAGGATGAAAAAATACCGAATGCTGTAGAAATGAGATCCCTGAGGCGTAGTGTGTTAAAACCATGTTTGACCCTGTTACAAATGTGAAGGTTTGAAGAGAATACAAGCCGATGCAAGGGTAATAGGGTTTCATTCTAAATCCACACATGTATGAATTGGCTTTTAAAAATGATTTTTACCACCCTACCCATACGAATGTACGTGATACGGCCGCTATATTATCGCCTCAACGCAACAAGCCGTATCCTGTACGTTCAGGTACAAAAAAAGCTATACCCGAAACCCACAAAATATTCGTATACATCAAGTTTGTTCCTGCGTCTCATTTAGTATTTCAAGGTCAGCTGAAGCTAACGTATTTGTTGGGGTATTTTCGTCTCTCCCATATAAGTTACGTCACTAGTCAGTGGTATTGTTATTGCGAAATCCAATGATTTTTTACGTACTTTTTGAATAATTACCCAAAGAATTTGATATTTAAAAAATAATTATGATTATTTAGTTTTGGTTAGATTAGTTTTTGGGGTTAGTTTTTTTTTCGTACTTTTAATGACTTTATATCACTTTAAAAAGTCTGCCGATTTAAACTTGTTGATTTATCCGGTCACTGTATAATAGATAAGATTAAGAAAGGGTTGCTCAAGTGGTATGTCAGAATAAGAATAACAGAAGAATATGTATGAAATGATGTATGAATGTGAATGAAGCAAATAGTGTGTGCCAAGACAGCGTGTTCTGTGGCAGTCTATCCTCTCTACTTAGCCGTGTGGAAAAAAACCAATTGGTTAGTTAGTTTATTAATTTTATAATTAATTTTACAATTAATCTGTTAATTTTATAATTAATCTGTTTGCTTTCAGCGGGCTACAATAACTTGGAGGTGGCAGAATGGCTGGTGGAGCGCGGCGCCGAGGTGGACGCGCGCGACAAGGGCGGCCTGATCCCGCTGCACAACGCCTCGTCGTACGGCCACGCCGATGTGGCCGCCCTGCTCATCCGCTGCGGCACAAGCGTCAACGCCACTGACAAGTGGGGCTTCACGCCGCTGCATGAGGCCGCGCAGAAAGGGCGCACGCAGCTCTGCGCGCTATTGGTGGGTTAATTTCAACACCAGCAACACAGACATTGTACATTTTTTTAACCTAGTTAACGAACTACCTGTCTTCACACATTTCTTGCTTCATTCATATTCATACATCATCTCATAAATACCCCTCTTTTATTCAAACTCTCACATAACCAGGCTCAAGCATTTGATTCACTTGATCATGTCATGTCTTCCTCGGGTGTCCCTGTCTTTTTCCACCATTCACTCTCACACCATATATTCTCCTTTTTTTATTCATCCGCTCTACATGCCTAAATCTTCCAAGCGTCCCTTTCTTAATCTTATTCATTACACTTAAATTAGCCTTGTATTCTTTCCAAATCACATTTTTGGCATACATACGCCTCAGGGATCTCATTTCTACAGCATTCAGTCTATTTCATCCTTCCTCTGCCAGTTCCATGCCTCACTGCCATACATCAGGGTTGGTATCAGCACTCCACTGTGGACAGCTAGCTTTGCTTCTTTGTAGAATTTTTTATTAGCGCCAACGTCGGTCAATATTCCATTAACGGAGTTTCCTGAATTAACCCTTTCTTCAACATCCTTATCAGACATTTAGAATGCGTTACCTTCCTCACTATGTTTATGTCTGTTCCGATTGAAGTATTGTTTAATCTAATCATTTGAATAATAATGTACCATTGTCTTTCAGCTCGCTCACGGTGCCGACCCCTTCCTAAAGAACCAGGAGGGCCAGACCGCCCTGGACCTCTCCCTGGCCGAGGACGTCCGATGCCTGCTAAAGGATGCCATGGTGGGTGGCGCCACTTCCGCTCCTGGTGTTCAGGCAGCTGTGGCGGGGGCGGGCGTGTCCGGGCCACCAGCGGGGTCGCAGGCCAGCGCGGCGGTGGCGCTGGCGGGGCCGGCGGGCGTCCGGGCGCCGCAGGAAACGGTCACGATGCCCAGCGGCAGCACTATCACACTGTCGTTACCGGTAAGCACTGGAATAGAATACTAACCGAACCAAGTTTCTCAAATGTTGTTTAACTCTTGTTCGATGCGTGAAGAGTAATGATAAATTGATAGGGAAATTCGCTTTATTTTGATGAAATGAGGTTGTTCTTCAGCAAAAATGGTGATATTTTGCAACAAATGTGGTGATTTTTTGTTCAATTTTTATTTCAATTATGATATATTTTTTTTTAAATTGATAAAAGACTGACAATTAAGCGGCATTTTCGACAGCTGCGTTCCATTTTATGGCTATTCAAGCTTGTCAAAACAATAGACAAAGAAATATTTAGAACATACAATATTACTTTCTTATTTTAAAATACCAGAATATCTTTTGAAATATACTAAAATTCGCGGTGGTTTTCGCGAATATTGCGAATTTCACTTGAAAATGGCAAAATTCGGTTTATCGCGTAAAAATTCGCATTATCACAAATGCGAAATTTTCAAGTCTTGTACAAAAGAATGAATAACTAACAAACGAACAAACTGTTTTTTCAATGCATGTTTTTTTGTTTCCACCAATAGATTTTGAGTGATGTAGTTTGTCACACCCCAACCTTAATTTTATGTAAAAAAAAAACATAGATAATAGTGACAAGGGAGATGGGTCATGAACCATTGCTAGTATTGCACTGCATGCATAAAGCGTGTTGTTTGTATCGTTTACCCATATATTGCTGCTCGTATCTACGCACAGTGGTGCCCCACCTTTCTTTCTACACCTGCACATCAAATGCATTACTTTCATAGCATGGCCGCTTTGATAGTACTTGTGTGCAGTTTGGTCATAGATTTGATGACAGGCAGCTTGCAAGTATGCAAACTCTCTTTGTTTCTATTATCTATGGTATGAATCTTTACTGTATTTTTAAACAATAATCATTAATTTTTTATTAATAAATAATTTTATTGTACGTGTTTTCCAGCTGTCATCAAATTCCCATCGCAGCACTCCCTCCGTCTGCTACTCACTGGGACCGCGGTCAGAATGCGGTCAGGCGGCCGGCGCGGCCTCCGCTAGCGACGAAGATGGTCTCAGACCGTTCCTGCAAGGGTAAATATTCTATCTACCTACCCAACCATCATGTAAAAATAATATTTTAAAAAAAATATTACTTGCATTTGAACCAAAATTAGCACCATTTAGGTTTGAGGTGTTTGAACTTTTCTCACATTTGATTGACAATCAAATTGATAACCTGATGAATTTTTGTCATGTGAACAGTTTCTATTATCTGCCGATTCTCGGCAAGGGATGGACACTCGACAGCCAACAAGAATAATAGCATAATCGTTATGCTTGAAGTTTGATCAAACGCTGAAACGGGTCGAGAATCGGCAGTTTACGAGGGCTGTTAAAATGTAAAAAATTCAAAATAGTACCAATCATCGATCAAATTTGGATGGGGATTCGAATAAGTGGTATTAATTGGTTTGTGGATATTGAGATCTTGGCGATGATACTATTGTCTATTATAGAGTCTTTTGATGCAGCAGTGTTGTACAATCAGTGGAGACTTACGACTCCACTAAATCAATTAATGTTGCTGATGATCCTCTCTTTCCAGTCTCGGCCTGGAGCTGCTGGGCGAACTCCTGGAGCGGGAGCAGATCACCCTGGACATCCTGTCGGAGATGAGCCACGAGGACCTTAAGCAGGTGGGGGTGGCGGCCTACGGACACCGCCACCGCCTCCTGCGCGGCCTGCAGCAGCGCTCCAACACCCCGGGTACCTAACCTAACTTAACTAACTAACCTCACCCCCTATGGCTATGAAAATATACCATTTTTAATAGTCAGTCATCCCCATTTTAGGGCGCAAATGCTCTGGAAGTGCTAGGTAATCAAAATAAGCTGTTAAATGTCACCTATAATATATCCTGAAATACTTTGTGAGCTAACTGAGTACTCGAACATGCAGAAAATCATGCTCAATGGCAATGGCAAGCAGGAGAACTCCTTTGAACTTATCAAGTATCATCGGCGTCCAAAACATTATCGGCTCTCCATGCAGCACAGGACCGTGAGGAGTGAAGGAGGCTGGTTCATCAGGGCAATTGGAGTGGGAGTCACAATGAGCCAAAATGAAACAACTAAGTAAGAATGTCGTAACCAAATTTATATTACATAGAATAGTAGAGGTTCAAGCTAAGAGCCTTGAGGAACACCAGAATTAGTGCAAAAGTGCATAAAATAAAAACAGCTATCTGTTCCAATCTTAACTCGACTTTTTATAGCTCTACACCTTTAAGGTCAAAGTCTATTTGACCACCAACACTTTGCTGTGTCCATTCCTAAGAACAGTTTTATGGCATCCCCAAATTAATAGAGTTAATCAATAAATACATAATAAGATAGCAGAGGTCGAAGTACATTTGACCACCAACACTTTGCTGTGTCCATTCCTAAGAACAGTTTTATGGCATCCCCAAATTAATAGAGTTAATCAATAAATACATAATAAGATAGCAGAGGTCGAAGTACAGAGCCTTGAGGGAAACCTGAATTTGTGATAAAGTGTCTTGAATTAAAAATATCATATTAGAATCTAAAATCTAAATCAAATTCGAAGCTTGTATCCCTGCAGACAAGGGACGGTTTTTTTATTTATCAATCCTCTTCGGGTGAATATCATCAACTTTAATATTTTTCATGTCTTTAGGGCCGCACAAAAAAGCTCGGCGGGCCGCAGGTTGAGTATGGCTGGTGTAGAGTGTAACAAGCAAATTCTTTTAATCGAAAAGTAGTATTAAATTGTCATGTAAAATTTAAACTGTATTGCTAAATTGTATGTACCCATATATTTCATTAATAAAAAAAAAAATTACGACTTACCCTAATTCAGAATGTGGTTTATTATTGGTATATATACAGGGTGTATTAGGGTTTACCCGATAAACTTTAACCAGCTTATTTGGAGTAAAAGATGTAGATTGTATTTTGTTTTCCGGAAACTTTTTTCACCTAAATAAGAGGTAGGTAGAAAAACTAAATTTTTTACCGAGACTAAAATGCCATCTGCATTTTTTACTCGGAATAAAGTCAGGAATCACTTGTATTCGCTGTCGGGTATGTTCTGATACACCCTGTATATTTCATTTAACAGCAATTACTATCAAGCTATTGGATAAATGATAAACAATTAAGCAAATAAGATGAAGTGTTCTGGCCCGTCTAAGTCGAGAGTCGCAAATGACATTGTTCTCGATAGATGTGTCCGGGAAGGGTTTTCGCTTGTGGCGCTAGTTTGTCTCAAGTTGTTAGGTTTTGTAGCGTGTGGCCGGGAGAGGCTAAAGTATGTTTTATGTTCCAGACTGGTACGCGGGCACTATGGTGGCGGAACTAAGCCGGGATGATCCGGAATTCGTGGCCGTGGAGGCGGAAATGCAGGCATCCGTGCGGAACCACCGTGATTCCGGACACGCCGGCGGAATCTTCTCGCACTATAGCGTCATAAGGGTGAGATTTATATATATATATATACGTGTATTTTTTGTTGTTGTTGAACAAGTGTACCACTGGCTTAAGCCAGTGTATCTATCATATCCTCGATACGAGGATATCGGAAAGGTTGAAATATTGTTTTGTTTTTATATTATATAAAGTAAAACTTGATCTTACGTCATCCCTATTTCACGTTTTCCCGCTATTTATTTCAAAAAGCCGCGGTCCCAACTTATTCCACACATTCCTCAAACAAATATTCCCCCGAATTTACGATTTTCAAAAATTTTATCTTTCTGGTTTTACGTCAGTTTTGCATACAGACCCTACTTGAAATTATCGCTAAAAACCAAAACTCCACTACCCGATCTACATTTTTCTGCAAAGTTTTTATTATAAGATAATCAGCTTAAAGCGAGGTTAACCGCTCCGGTAATACGATAGCGGGGCGAAACTCAGAAGACACTCTATTTCACTCAGTTTATATAGAACTACACGTATGCAAATGAGACAGAAATACACCCACAGTACCTTCCGGCGCCACCGCCCAGAAGTTATTGGTTAAGTTTGAAGAAAAGAGACCTGTTTTTCAGATCAAAATGATAACATAAAATGAGGCATCATGGATTTTCAAAGTAAGGAAGTTTTACAGTTTATTCATATTATTGGTTTAATGGAAAATGTTCTCAGTTTTACATTTTCTTCAGTTTTACACATTTTTTTTATCAATCCCTTGAAAAATGTAAAAACGAAGTTTTACTGCGTGTAGTAGCGTAATAAAATTTAAAAAATATGTATGTTTTAAAATTGCTTGAAATGATTTTAGCCATGTTTAGTGACCAGATCTGAACTACCAGGTACATCCCAACCTTCCTTTATCCTGTCTTTTTCCCCTCCTCACTTCCTTTAGTCTAAAAACATATCTCAAACTAGGGATGCCATAGTCCCACTGTTTTCAGGCGGTTACTCTTATATTCATATGAAGATATTATGTTTAGCGTGCAATTCAAATGAATACAAAAAAGCAACCATTTTATTTGAATATTCTCCCTTTAGATACAAAAGGTGCAAAACCGCCGCCTGTGGGAGCGCTACCGCCACCGCCGCCGCGAGATCGCCGAGGAGGCCATCGCCTCTGCCCACCAGGAGTCTGCCCTCGCCTCCGGTGGAGCGGCTTCCGCTGGCAGCCCGGGCGGCACGCTGTCCACCATCAGCGGTAACGGTGGGGCGGCCGCCGCCAACGGACAGCAGGATCTGGCAGCCGCGCACGAGCGCATGCTGTTTCACGGGTCGCCGTTTATAAATGCTATCGTGCAGAAGGGATTTGATGAGCGGCATGCTTATTTAGGTGAGAAAAATGATAGCTTACACATTTTAACTTTTGACAATCTTCCTATTTTTGCTACCCCTAATCTCTTTTATCATTTCTGTTTCACCCTAGCCATTCCCACCCTCCTTTCTAATCTCATTCATTTTTAGCTATCATCTTCTTTTTTGTTAATTTTGTTTCTTTATATCCATTCTCATCCTGCTCTTGTCGCCCTTTGTTAACCTTGTCTCACTCCGGTGGAGCGGCTTCCGCTGGCAGCCCGGGCTGGCACGCTGTCCACCATCAGCGGTAACGGTGGGGCGGCCGCCGCCAACGGACAGCAGGATCTGGCAGCCGCGCACGAGCGCATGCTGTTTCACGGGTCGCCGTTTATAAATGCTATCGTGCAGAAGGGATTTGATGAGCGGCATGCTTATTTAGGTGAGAAAAATGATAGCTTACACATTTTAACTTTTGACAATCTTCCTATTTTTGCTACCCCTAATCTCTTTTATCATTTCTGTTTCACCCTAGCCATTCCCACCCTCCTTTCTAATCTCATTCATTTTTAGCTATCATCTTCTTTTTTGTTAATTTTGTTTCTTTATATACATTCTCATCCTACTCTTGTCGCCCTTTGTTAACCTTGTCTCACTTTATGTGAATACCGCACAAAACTGCTCCCTGTTAACCTGAGCCAGTGAGACTATGGCTTCCCCAATTGGGGTGAGGCTGAAGGGTTCGGGGAGATAGGGGAGAGGAAGGTGGGGAAGTAGGAAGTTATCTTTACCCATTCTTATCCTCCTCTAGGAATCCTGTTCTTCTTTATTTATTTAATTTTTTTTTGCAAAAACAGTTGCTTACTGATCAATTCAAAAAAAAAAAACTACCAACCTGAAAGTAGTTTTGAATATAATAGTAAACAGTACTGTCAGCAATAAAACAAATTTCAAGTCATAAATAAAAACAATATTAGAAAGCGGGGGAACTCACTCCCGACATCGTCGCTATATATACCATAGATTTAGTTTTAATTGTGCCAGTCTGAAGGTGCCCGTGATATAGGGTGAAACCGGTCCGGTTGAAAATAAATAAGTTGGAAAAAGTTACAAAGGCTTTTTAATAAAAAAATTCATACGTTTATTATTGTTTTTAATTTTCAATTGAATTTAATCACAATCCTGAACGACATGTACCACCCGATAAGTGGAAGCCCTCAACCCATGAGGGCGCCGGTCTAATGTCATTTTCGAGAATGGTTTATTAAATATTAAATTTAATGGAACCCGCACCACCTTAAGTGGTTAAACTCTTTCCGATTTGCTTTTCTCATTCTGATCTTTTTCTAGTATATCAATCTTGTACCTTGTATCCACGTCTCTCGGCATCCCTGACGATGTTATGTATCTTTCAGGCGGCATGTTCGGCGCGGGCATCTACTTTGCGGAGCACTCCTCCAAGAGTAACCAGTACGTGTACGGCATCGGTGGCGGCACCGGGTGTCCTGCGCACAAGGAGCGCAGCTGCTACGCTTGCCACCGTCAGCTGCTGCTGTGCCGCGTCTGCCTCGGCCGCTCCTTCGTGCTGCTGAGCGCCATGAAGATGGCGCACGCCCCCCCCGGGCACCATTCGGTGGCGGGCAGGCCGTCGCAGGGCGGCCTCTCCTTCCCCGAGTACGTTGTCTACAGGGGGGAACAGGTAACACACGCTGAAGTACAACGTGACAATCACTAAAGCAGGTATTTTTTATTGTATGTATTTTATAAAATTATTTTTTTCCAGGCGTATCCGGAGTACCTGCTCACCTACCAGATAGTCCGCCCCGAAGACGGTCAGATCACTGAGTTGCCCGCTTGAGACCGGCCCCCGCCTCTGCCGGCGCGCCCTCCTCACCCCCTCCCCAATCCATCCAATCAATCCAATCCATTAAATCCATCAAACTCTTCCAAAACAGCCAAACAATCCAACACTGCACACTCGAACCAGTCGAAAACAGCCAAACATTACAATCCATCCAATCAATCGAATCCATCCAAACCGGCGAAACCATCGAAATCAGCTCCATCCACTCCGAAAACATCCGATTACTTATCCGTATCGTCACGCAAGCCCGCTTTGCTCGCCAAATCTGCGCCAAGCACTCCGGTCTTTTCACATCAATCTCAGATCCTTTCCCATTCTTCAATGCCTTCCACGTCCAATCATCATTTCCTTCCGGTGCAATTCGGTACCAGTAACGTGTTTTTGGCACCGCCGTCGTACCTCACGCATCGACCGCATTCCGCCCCAGCGAATCCGCAACTAATCAATCAGAATAACAATTCATTTACGTTGCCGTCGCGATCTCATCCCGCGATTGTCAAACCTATCGCGATTGTGCCGAAAACAGCTACAAACGTAGTAACACACAATCGCGAGCTGTGCAGGTCGATGCCTAATACGCCGACTTCATTATCTACGTGTCCTTATTCGCTCTTTGCCCCGCAGCAACGTAATACCAATGCGAATTCACATTTGAGTGCGCGTTTGAATCTCGAAACTCGCACGCCTGTACCGCGTTCGTACGTAATTGTGCCAAATAGTGGTCATGCATCGCATCAGCTAAGATCAAATTCAATGTCATCGCAGAATAAACCTAATCGTTCCGTTTCAGTTATGCCGCATTCCATTTCATACACGCCGCACTCTATGTCGTATTCGCATCAATCAAATATGCAACTCGCGATAAATAATCTGAATGATGCTTACGCTGTTTCGCAGAGTATTTCTTTGCCGTCTCATTCGAGGCACGGTCACGGTAATGCGCCTCAGTCCATACCGAATATCTCGCATTCTATAGCGAACATGCCTCATTCTACGGCGAGCGTGCTTCATTCGGGTCCGAATTTGCACCATTCCGCAGCGAATATGCCTCATTCTATGGGAAATTTACCGCATTGCATGGCAAACATGCAGTATTCTGGCGGAAATTTCTCGCATTCGATGGCGAATATGCCTCACTCTATGGCGAATGTGCCGCATTCTATTTCGGTAACTTCTCGAATGCTTCCGTCTCAATCTTTCTCGGTGACATCGCTTTCTTTACCGGAAAATTCAAATTATCATCATCGGGTGACGGATTTGAGAAAACATAGAGCCGTGCAAATGGCGAAAAGGCTATTTCTGTGCAAAACTAAACGTAAATTAGTTGATTGAAATTGTCCTCTCCTAGAATGGGAATAGCGTAATAATAGTCAACAGACTGTAATTAAGATAATGTATTATCATTTCGAGGAACAGGCGATGAAGTATAGGCATTGTACATCTGTGCACAATCTCTTATAGCCCCCTTTTCTCGCTGTCTCAAACGTTTCTTTCATAGCAGACATCTGTCACGCTGTTACAACTAACGTAAGTTTTAAAATTGTCAGTTACGGCGTCTCCATCAACGTTCTCTGGATTAACATATGGGCAATCCTATACAGGGTGGGCGAAAAGTCCTTTTCCGATTTATAACTGTGATAGCTTTTAAACGACGTGAAAAATACAACAAAATTATTACAATTAAAGATTAATTCATTAATTTCTTTTACATTAGGTGTCAAAAATGATATCGGTTAAATGCTCACCATTCGAATTTTGTACCACTTTTCGGCATTTTTTGGCATTTTTGTCAAATTTTCCAAACGTAGCACTAACAGCGGTATCTGTTGGAACATTACGAGCTCCATAAAATTGCCGGTACGCACGCACGTTGAGTGGCAATTATTTTTCTAAAACTATTGTGACCATTTTCGTTTGCTCTGCGATGGTTTATTGTTCCCAGTGGCCTGACAGTCTATGAAGGCTGAAAAACTGTGCCTAACCTAAGAAAAACCAATCATTGAAGAAAATAAAATCATTTCTATTTTAAAAATTTACCTTTTTTAGTAAAATAACACAATTTTTTTTTTATATGGATACCGCACAAGAGTCACAACTGCTCCCAACCGTCTGGAGCCAGTGAGACTAGGGCATCCCCAGTTGGGGAATGTTGTGAGGCTGAAGGTATTGGGGAGGGGAAGAGGAAGGTGGGGAAATACCTAGCTATTCAGATCTGGTCACAAAACACGGCTAAAAGCCATTTCAAGCAACGTTTCAATTCTGAATGGTGGTCTTTCACCAGGGCGATACTGAGAGTATCTTCCACTCTGGAACGTACGCAAATATACTATATATTATTTTTAAATGAATTAATTGTGAAACAACACAAATTAATTAAATAAAATTTACTTGCACACTCCCGGATTTGAACCCGCGACCTTCGGATTCGTAGTCGAGAGCCTTACCCCTCGACCATGGAGAAATGTGGTTATTTTCTAAAATTCAATGCACAAATCATAACCGAACTTAAAAAAACTACACATAGCCTACCTTTGGTCATAAATCAATGCACATCGATGATTGTTCCATATTGTAATCTCCTAAGTTTCATGTCCGAAAATAAAAAAAACGACACCAAATTAAATGTTCATGATTAAAAAAAATATTAATTTTGTCAAACGGAAGGAAACTTTTTGCTCACCTGTATTTATCTTGCTCCTCATAAATATGGGATATTGGTATTTTTCATTTTCCAGTACGATTTGTCAATTTTTTGGCCGTTCAACGAAGACGTTCTGAATTTGTTAATCTAAGTACCCGGCTATTTCAGATTTAATCACCGAACGTAGCTGAACTCCAAGCAACGTTTGAACAACATTTCTGATTGCTTATCTTTATGAGCAGGGCGATACTAAAAGTATCTGATCTCTGTAAATATGTATATAAATTTTATTCTAATATTTAATAACATTATATTTGTTACTAGCTGGCAAGATCAAGTAAAAAAGGGAACATCCGAAGAAGGTAACACCTGTTTTTGATTTTAAGGCTGAATTAAACGTAATACGCGCTCACAGATGGCGCTAATTTTGGAAGGTGGACTTCTTTAACAGAAATAAAGGGGATTTTACACCTACCTTCCTCGCTGGCTCGGTCCGCAAGAGACCTCTTAGATTCTTCCCGGGATACGTTGGGACGAGGGTGGTAAATGGTGTGTTTCATTACATTGGGGGGATGAAATAAAAACCCTTATTTTGTAAATTACACCTTTTTAATAATACATGAAAATAAATGTTTAAAAGCGTTAAGAGGAACGGCTGCGCGGCCTGTTCCATACAAAACTTAATTTTAGATTTGAGGTCAAAATACAAAAACCTAATGATGTTTTTTTTCATCAAAAAGTATAGTAAATATCTAGTACGGATTAGAAGTAATTTATTTATTTTTGTTTTGCATTATGAAATATAGGCCTTTAAAGGAATTGATTTTTCGCGATTTTACAGGCACTTTTAACAATCATTTGGGGGCTAACAACGGTGATTTAAAAAAAAGTTTTACCCAAAAAAAGCTAAAGCTATTTTACTTTGAAAATATTATGAGAAATGAAATAAAAAATATTAAAATAAGCATTATGGTGGACTTTAAATTAAATTAAAAAAAACGACCAATTTACGTTGGAACACAAATTTGCTGTACATAATTTAAAATATCTACTTGAAAAAATGTTCTTTTTTTTAAAAATATTTTTTAACAAATATGATAATTTTTAATTAATTAATTAAATAAGTAAAATAAATAAAATAGTTCTCATCCATACTAGATTACTAAACCTTTAATTAAACAAAATAGATCATTCAGTTTGGATGGGTATTTTAGCCTCAAATCAAAAATTAAGTTATGTATGAAACAGGCAGCGCAGCCGTTCCTCTTAAGAGAGAAGAGGCAGCTGAAATTGATTATATCAGTTGACATTTATTGTTGGTCCATGAGTCGGAATCCAACTTGCACGATAACTCCGATGTACTCCTATTGATTCTCAAGGTTTCATATGTAATATGTCGACCCTCCGACTGAGCATTGCAGAGGATATGTGATGCTGGAGACTTAGGTCAAATTGTTAGCAGGCATCTTCTCTCCAAGGATGGATGCACCTCGAGCATTCCGGCATCTTTTTTATACACTCTAATAATATCAAACCGCGAATCAAAAACTCCACGCCGCTTCTGCGGTAGTATTCAAAATATAACTCGGCCACACGCCTCCTGAAAATTCACGTCCGCCTCCATCTTGCCGACCTTCAACGATTACCGGTAGAGTCCTTAACCGTAGATAAGAATCCGGTACTTATCCGACTGTGTCGTGCAAAGCTGCATCCACTCCTTTAAATAATTATGCTACAACGTAATGGTTTTAAATATTGAAATGAATTGTTTGTTGGCGGGTATACACACGGAATATGAAATGGAAAAAATTGTTACTGTAGATTTAAAGCCCGAGTCCTTCAAGGACTTGAGCTTTAAACTTACAATAACATATTATTCCAGTTCATATTACGTATGTACACCCGTCAACAAACAATTCATTTCAATATTTAAAAGCATCAAGAGCTAAAAGTGTGTTTTTTTTTTAAATATTTGAATTAATGCCATCTGTGAGCGCGTATCACGTTTCGTTTAACCTTCTTTAAAACGTAATCTATCCCGTCACGCAGCATATTCTGACGCAATGTGCGTTGGATCACATGTGACATAATAAAATCACTATTTAAAAAAAATTACCAATTGCAAATTTTTGATCTCTAACTTTTACATTAAAAAAAATTGTTTCGATTATTTGAAATTTCTTTAAACATAGTGGAAAAATTGTATTAAAAAAGAGGAAATTATCTCATCAAATAGTATGAATTTTTTTTTAACCTTTCCTTACGCGTGCTGTCAACTGAGTTGACACATCTCTAAAGCGTTCTTATGTACTGAATAAAATTTTTACAATATATAAGTTTGAACGCAACAGAAATAAAAGTTTCGTCGAAAAACCGTAAAAAAATTACTCTATATACAATATGTATGTCTGCGTGCGTTGCTAATTTGCCGAGTGGTGCGGTAGTGAGCGAGAGAAGTGCGGGGTTTCGTTCGCCGCGATCTACTGTCAAAAAAATGATTTTCATTAAACGTAAACTATTCTTTTTTTTCCGACTTAAAAATCGCTAAACTCTAGATGTGTACGCCGTACGCCGAGTGTACAGTACCGGAGCTCGCAGAATTTTCTCGCACTGTAAAGGAAAGGTTAAATACGTAAGTTGAGGCGACCAACTCTGATATCCATAGTAAAAATTATTCTAGTTTTTTTTTTTTTTTTTCTACACCTATTTAATATTAAATATTGATGTGTCAAGTGTATACTAAATCTTTATTTATGAATTTTCACTAATTTACTTATTTTTATTTTGCACAAATGTATTTATACATAAATGTTTTAATATCCGCAGCTCATTTAAGCTTGAAATTATTTTTATTACATTTAATTTGAACACTTTAATTTTTTATTAAATATATTATTGATCTTTCGCTAAGTGATTTTTTTTAAATGGTTGTCTTAGCTATAAAAAAAAATATATACACGTATTTAACAGCCACCGAACACATATTCCCTAGAAGTAAATCCTTATCTGTGCCGATTTAAAATATAATCTGATGTCACGAAATCGCATACGACCTTTCGACTCACGGTTCACAAATTGGCCAATGACAGGTTGATCAACTCTTCGAAAAAGAATTTCTATATTTTTGACAATGTTTGGTGGATTTCAGAGAAAGTAAGGAAGAATTGTGCTTACTTTGACTTCTGGGCTCTAGACCAATGAAATCGATATTTTTGTATCTTACTTTTCGAACACGGCTAAAGCTGTTTCAATCGATGTTTCGATTCCGATTGTTTGTCTGTCACCGGGGCGATACTGACAGCATCTGCCGCTCAGAAATTGAGTCCCAACTGCTCAGCGACTATCCGGAGCCAGTGGGCCTATTGCATCCTCAATAATTGTGATATGTTGTTGCGAGGTTGAAAGGAAGTAGATGGGAAAGAGAAAGGTTGGGAAGTACCTGGCTATTTAGATCTTTTGTGCACCTACGTAAAACACTTGCTTTGTTAAAATAATTTTTTTACCGTTACACACATCGTCATCAACGGGAAAATGTGCGTCGAAAATGTAAATCATGCACGAGGGACTAAAAACTGATTTTTGAGAGTTACGGATTGTTTTTTAAAACGCTGAAAAATACGCTTGTGGTTTTAGTCCTCCGCTCTCTGATGGTCCGGTGAGGATCGAACATTCCACTCGCTACGGCGGACGGTGCGCAGAAAAGTCCTACAATAGTAGTAATAATAAACTATTTTTAAGTTTAATACATATGAGAAATACGTACAAAGTTTTACAAAAATTAAAGAAAAAACAAAATTGTTTGGCAAGATCGCGCCAATAAGGCGAGACTCTTTCAAGGATTAATAGGATTTCCCGTTTGATTCTCTCCTCACTTTATCGGAAGAGATTTATATTTTATGTGAATACCGCACAATAGTCCCAACTGCTCCTAATCGTCCGGAGCCAGTATGGCATCCCCAATTGGGGAATGTTGTGAGGCGGAAGGTAGTGGGGAAATACCTGGCTATTCAGATCTGGTTACCAAACACGGCTGAAGTCATTTCAAGCAATGTTTCAATTCTGAGTGGTGGTCTTTCACCAGGGCGATACTGAAAGTATCTTTTACTCTGGAACGTGCGCAAATACATATACTTTATATTATTTTTGATGAATTGTGAAATAACACAAATTAATTAAATAAAATTTACTTGTGCATGCCGGTATTTGAATCCACTACCTTGAGATTCGTAGTCGAGAGTCTTACCCCTCGACCACGGAGGCCGTCAAAGCCATCAGGCCGATTATGCTCTGGAGCGATATACTCCTCCCCACCGGGAGAACCATCGGCAGGTTGGTCCTACTAGCAGGTAGATAGAGTAATCTATGATGAGACTATCTTAGATAGTAGAGACTTATGCATGCCAAAATACCTGTATTCTCTATACAGCCTCGGAGCAGTCTAAAAAAATGGGTAGCAGCGTACCTCTCTCCTGAGCTGCAGGGAGTGAAATCCGAGCATGCCCAGAAGAAAGTTAATTTGACAAAGCCACGGATAGTGGCCGCACTAATGTAGAGAAATCTCCAACTTTTTCTGAACCCTCTCCAACATGAGGATTCCAGTCTCCAGCCTACTGTGAGAATACTCTTAGAGTACGGGTTTCCAGAAAAACCCCGACGGTTCAGATAAAAAAATCGTAACATTTTTAATGCTCACTGGCGTGCACAATGGACTGCGCTGCAAACTGCTAACTTACTTATTAAGCAAATTTTATTTTTCTGCGCAGTTCTGCCGTAGCGAGTGAAAGGCTTGTTCCTTACCGGACTTAAAAGCATCAAACAATGTGTATTCACAAACAAAAAAACCTTGTGTTTTTACAAATATTTAACTAATTTTCGTAAAGTCTCCCACACGGGAGGCATACTCTAGTTGACCACCATTGTTAAATATCGAATCAAACCATTTTATTAATGTTTCAATAAAAATTTCAATTTTCCAATCAGAAGGATGTAAAATTGGAATTTCAATACGATGCTCTAAATAATAAGATTAATTAATGAATATGGATGAAGCAAAGGTTAGGTGCCGACAGCAACGTGCGGCGCTCATTCTTCTCTGCCCAACCTTTAGGGGACACGTTGCGTCGGTATGTGTGACGCGTATATGTAACGTGATATAGTAAATAATATGTATTATGTATTTTTAGTCAAATATTATGTATTTCAAATTGTGCAATTCAACCTGCGTGCGCGGGTCATTTGGTAAATCACGCTGCATTCAATTTGCGCGTCGAATACCAAACGACCTGCACATTATGCAATATTCGATATCTCATTAGGTATAAGGTTAAGTTAATTACAAAAAAAATATGTACTGTAATTTTGGGTTATTAATTTTTTTAAGTTTTCACTCCTGGGCCCCAGGCGGGTCAATGGAATTGATCTGTTCAAGAAATAAATTTAATATTTGATCAATTTCATCTGAAGTAAGAAAAGATTGACCTTACTTTGTTTGGGCACACTGACACGCCTACAACACACTTCTACAGGTTTATCTCTTCAGTGTTGATAGACATTTAAAATATGACTTCACAGCTTTCATTACAAAGATACCCTCGTATAAGATTATAAATTATGACATTTTCTGTTTTTAATCTTTTAGGAATTAAAGAAACAAAATTCTTAAGCGTGACAACTTTTTAAGTGTAAAAACTTAAGCGTGAAAACTTATTAAGTGTAAAAACTTAAGCGTGAAAACTTATTAAGTGTAAAAACTTAAGCGTGAAAACTTTTTAAGTGATAACCTTATATGAGGGTTCTGTTGTAAACCAATTTTCGTCCAGATTAGAATTATCCTCCCAGTAACTGGAGTATTTGTATCAAATTTTTTTTTGTATTATTATTTTTAAATAAAAAAAAACTCTGTTCTTTTGCTGATACAATTTTTTTTCAGAGGCCTGCACAAAAAGCTGCTAAATTCATAAAAAAATTGTGGTTTTGCAATTTTTTATTTATTTCTTTATTTTACTATGTGGTATATTTTGGCTTTTTTTGTATCAGTATTTTTGAACTAATGAAAACTTTATTGTAAAATAATTAAAAAAAAGGCTAGTATTAGAAAAATGTGATTTTTAGCTAATAAGGAATGCTTTTTGTTCTTGTAAGTAAAAATGAATCAAATAAAAATATACATACATAATTTAAATGTATCCACACATTGGTTTTATTATATTTTTTATGTGAATATTACACTGGAGTCTCAACTGCTACAAACCGTCCGGAGCCGGTGGGACTACGGCACCCTTGTTTGTTGAGGTATGTTGTGAGACTGAATATCACGGCGAGGGGATGGAAATGGGGAAGCACCCGACTATTGAGATCAGGTCACCAAATACGGCTAAAGCCATTTCAAGCGACAGTTAATGAGAGTATCTTCCACTCTTATTTACGACGAACACCGAATAAAACGTTGTCAACAACGCAAGGAGAAGTATCTCATATTCAGCAACTCTCCGGAGAGACAAAATACTTCCTGGATTTTTTCAATTTTTTCCTGGATTCATACATTTATTACATGTTTCGCTATGTGGTTTTAATCATGATTTTTTTTTACCCCATGCAAAACATGTATAGCTTGACAATAAAACGTAGACATTTAATAAAGTGGAACTTTTTTTTTTTCTTCGGCAACACCGTAATTTTCAAATTCGAATTTGACAGTTCTTTTTAAAGAAACAAAGTGAAACAACATAACTCAATTATTTAAATTTATGCTTTGATTCTGTTTTTTTTTTATATATCTAACATCATCGTGGTTATTTCGATAGATAAATTACAGAAATACAGAATAATCGCCTTTCCGTGTAAATTTTCTTCCTTGAAAAGTGTTAAATAATAAAAGATCATCTCCTTTCGGGAAGTATCATTAATTTCTAAGCACAGTTTGGTTAAAGTAAAAAATTACACTTAGACAATTGTACTTTTTTTTAAATATTGGCCATCTTGGTGTTGCTATTTAAAACGTTTTAAACGATTCAGCGCCTTCATTTTTTGTCTACTATAAAAAGTCAGGCATTTTGAGTCTCCTGAAAAGTTGCTACAACGAACCTCTCTTATAAGGTTTTTAAGGGACTGGAAAAAAGAACTTCTTATATGGGATAAATTGGACCTTCAAGGGACCGAAAAAACCAAACTTCATAAATGGGAACTTCTTGGAATATACCAGCCAAAGATATTTGCTACGAGCTGTGTGTCTTATGTCACCACAAATACAGGTAATAGCCATAAAATTCGCTTGGCAAGCGAAGTCTAGAAATGTTTCTTATTGCAAAAATCGTGTTTTTATTTATTTTGCGAAGAATTTTGTAAGAAAAACAAAAAAAAAATCAATGGAATCTTTCACAAATATTCTTAGCTATAAAGTGGTATTTAAAAAAAAATTGTTACTTACATGCATTCATGATTTTTTATTAAAAAAATAAACAATTTGTGGGTTAGAAACGCTTTTTTACAAGGTAATTAAGACATTTATTCTATTAAGGGGATTCATAGAAAAATGTTCAATTTGTCCAAAGCATATTTTGTTGATTTTCATAATGTAAACCGATTCGTAGTATAGAATTATTGAAATACTGATTTCACTGATAGCTTCGCCTTAACCACTTAACCTTCCAGCGGGTACGCTGTCGTAAAATTTACGACAAATGCTCCTTATCGCTTCCGCCACTTTCACCACTTAGTCGCAAGCTCCGAGCTATTTGAGGGTCAGTGTCTCTCTAAACTATAGACGTACCGAATGTGCTTAGAAGTTTATGTTATTCATTGATATTTGGAAATTTCCATGGAGCGTAAAGTATATTAAGTACTTTTTTCTATTTATTTCTCAATTGTATCGTTTCTTTTTATACAGGACGGGTCGTGTGAAAGTTCCCGCACTCCTCTCACCACGAGCTCTCGAAATGTTGTGACTAAACCCCGTCCTCATTTCCCCTCGCCTAGTAAGGCCCTGGGTGTCTTCGATTGGTCGGCGCTCGGGCCTAATAATCTTACAGTAATTCCCTAACTTTTATATAAAGAAAACTCCATTTACATTTCGAAAACTTGATGACGTAAAATTTACGACAAGCGCTCGCTCAAAGATAATTATTCAGCGCACCCGCTGGAAGGTTAAGGACCACGCCCGAGTATACTCGAGCGGCTATTGTGTGCACAAATACACACACCCGAGTTAACTAGGGCAAGTTCTACATGCAGAAAAGGCCACTCTCGAATAAACTCGGGTGAAAATAAATACAATTTATGGCATGTGGAAGAGAGACAAAAGACAGTGCACCAAAATATCAACTTTCAGTCCCATTTTGGGCTATGTTAAGTAAATAAAATTCATTCATAAAAAAAACTTTTTTTTTTCTATTTTTTATTTTAATTATTGCTGAAGGGGTTAAGGGGAACGGCTGCGCTGTCTGTTTCACACAAAACTGAATTTTGGATTGGAGGCCAAAATACCCATCCAAATTGAATGATCTATTTTTTTAATTAAAGGTTTAGTAAATATCTAGTACGGATGAGAAGTATTTTATTTATTTTTGTTTTAATTTTTTAAGTATGTGCCATGAAAAAAAATTATTTCCTTATTTTTAGAGGCAGCTTAGAAAATTATTTGCGGGCTTATCGTACTTTTTAAAAAATATACCACATTTGCTGTGTAAGTATGATTACATAAATAAAAATATAAAAATAAAACCTTTAAAAAATATATATTTTAAATTCTGTATGGCAAATTTGTGTTTTTAATTTAATTTAAAGTCCGCGATAATGCTTATTTTAATATTTAAAAAATAAAATTATTTTTATGTTTCATTATATTTTCAAAGCAGACGCGGTGAAACTTTTTTTTAAATCACCGTTAGCCCCTAAATAATTGTTAAAGATGCCTCTAAAATGGCGAAATATCAATTCCTTTAATGGCCGATATTTCATAAGGTAAAACAAAAATAAATAAAATACTTCTCATTAGATATTTACTAAAAATATATATATATATTTACATTTATATTTATATTTATATTTACATTTACATTTACTAAACCTTTAATTAAAAAAATAGATCATTCAGTTTGGATGGGTATTTTGACCTCAAATCCACAATTCAGTTTTGTATGAAACAGGCCGCGCAGTCGTTGACCTTAAACGAGTTTCACTGTGTATATGAAATATGCCTGTTTTGTTGTGGGCGATAAAAAGATCCACGGAAATGAGATCTATACCACTTTGAATGAAATACCAATGTGGCCAATGAACAACGCAAGACCTTTCGACTCCTGGCCGCAGACAGGTTAATAAAATTTATTTAAAAACGAACCACTAAAATAAATAAAATGCTTTTTACTCCCATCAAAATAATTTATTAATTTTAAAGAACCACACAACAATTTATTGTACTGACATAAATTATTAAATAGGTACCTACTCGATTTTTTCATTGAAGGAACAATTATACAATTATAAAGTTTTTTCTTACCGTTCCCATCAAATTTGATCGAACATACTATTTTACAAAACTCCCGACTGTCCGTACGCAGTGGGACTATGCCAGGATTGGAGTTATTTTGTTAGAGAGAAAGAAATACGTTGAGAAAATTCAAATTTAGTCAACATTCAAGCAATTGTTTCAATTTTGAATGGTGGTCTCCCAGCAGGGCGATACTGACGGCCGTTCTTTCCAACTTTTCGATTGATCAATTCGAGGCACCATTTTGTTGAGCGATGCTTTTTTTGCCTGTTTCCAACATTTTTTTATCATGGAACATCCTAAGTATTCCCGCCCTTTATCATAGACAATAAAATGACATCAAAGTAAAAAATATCAATGTTAAATTAACATAGATAAGTTAATATTGTATTTATTATGAAAACACATCATTTGTTTTAAATATATGTTGAAAAATAAGGTATTAGTTTCACTTTTGCTAATGCGGCGAAAGTACATTCTTTTTTTACATTTGACGTTTCTCCTCCGTGAAAAACAAGCCAACTGTAGCTTGTAACGTGTATAATAAGTTAGATTCTCTTTAATTTAATTTAGGTTTTAACATTTCGCTGTCATTGTACCGTCTCACCAGATAATGTGTTCATATATTTATAAAATTGTACTAGCTACTTATATAGAAAATAATAATAATTCTACATATCGATACCTTAGTTCAATAGGGAACTAACCCAAAATGCCTCATTTTGAGAAAACTGGATTTGAAAACTTTTCATAAAGACATCGGCTCCAATGTAAAGTTATTTTGTCCACCTATAACATAACAATAGATGCAACATGTAAGTAATTTATCAATCTATCATATCATAGGTGTAAATGGCTACATTTATTAAGTTCCAAACGGAAACATCTGACATGTTTCTCCATTGAACTAAGAATGTGCCAATTTCATTATAATTCCATAAAGAATTATCTGACTACATAATTAGGACGAATTAGACTAATTTTTTTATTGAAATATTAAAAAGGAGAGTTTCTTTACCATTTTTCATCATTAACTCAAAACCCAGAATTTTGAGTTATTTCCCTATCGAACTAAGGTATCGATATCCACGAAAAGAACATGCGTTTTGACGTTGCCCATCGGATACACCGGCGTTCAAAGGGTTACAAATTTTGCCTATCCGATGGGCAATCTCAGCGCACAAGAATTTAATCCAGTTGAATCGATTTCCTAAATTGATCGTAAATTTGATGGAGAGTGGCGTTGGGAACAGCGCAGTTGTGCGAGGCTAAGTTTCGGCTCAACAATTGCTTGGTAGTATTAAGAACAACGGCCGCGAGAGATCTACCACTGCAGGACAATGAACAGAAAAGAGAGAGACAAAATGTCAAATAATAACTTTAATAAAAAACACCTTATATGTAAGTATATGCTTTCATAGAATAACACTCAATATATTAATTTCAATTAAAAATAAACAAAAAAATAAATCTTAACCCTAATTACTCATTATGCTATGCGCCGCGTAAGATTCCCAGCTGCCCGGAGCTAGCGGGACTTTGGCATCCCCGATCGGGGTATTATGTTGTGAGGCCTCTGAGAAGTGCCTTGTTATTCAGATGGTCATCGAACACGGCGTGACTTGAATAATTTGTCAATTTGGGAGACAGGTACAGGTACGGGTACCGCCACCCCGGGAACCATTCACTGGGTAACCAACACCTCTGCCATAGGTCACCCCAACTGGCTCGCTACGAGAGGTGACTTAGCAGGGGTGCCCGGATTCGTGGGGTGAGTTTTGTCCAGGTTTTGACCTCTCCAGTTCTTTCTTTAAAAATACCCTCCACACAGCATCCGCAAAGATGACATAGACCCCATTATATATTAAATTTGTAAAAAATACGTGCAGTGTACCAACTGCGGTACAAATAAAAAAAAAATATTCTAACAAAATAAAAATAGAACAGAAAAAAATTTGTTGAAGATCTACAAAATTATTTGTGCAGTATGATACGGCGTTATTATTACTGCAGGTATTGAGAGTATAAGCCGGTAAGGCGATATGATGCGAAAGTGAATGGCAGAAGAAGTCGGGGATGTCCGAGGAAGACATGGCACGACCGAGTGGGTCAAATACTAGAGTCGGGTCATGTTAAGAGTCCGAGGAAAAGAAGATGGTTAGTTAGTTGAATAAAAATAATTTATTTCTTTCATTATATCTTTTCTGTATCTTTTTTGACTTTCTGCAGAGATAATTTTGTAGATCTGAGCAAATTATTATCGACACAAAAAGTACAACCTATCGCCATCTTTGGTTGAAAAAAACAACTTAATGAATTAACTTTGTTCCGTCATTCCACAAGGTTGTGTGAAACAGCATAAGCTCTCAAACAGCTATGCCATCATGAAATTTACACATTATTGAAAAATGCTAGTTATCTTCTGTTTTTTTTTTTCTAGATTACTTGCACTTTAAGGTCGTGATTATTTAACCTACATCAGTTTGATGATCATTTAGCGCCGATTCTCGGCCCGTTTCAGTTTTTGATCAAATTGCGTTTAAGCACAACGTTTATATTTTTGCACTTGTCAGCTGATCACAATTTGAACAAAAGCTGAAATGAACCGAGTATTTTCCTAATTTCGCCCGCTTAAGTGACAGCATTTTTTTAATAACAGATAATTCTTTTTGTAGGCATTCCATACTTAAACTTAAGTACGCAATTCAATATTTACAGATTTGATAAATAATGCACAAATAATATCAGTGCAACAATATTTACATTATACAGCATGACACGGTTAACTTTGCAGGCAAAAGAAGATGAACTTATGAAAAAATAAATAAATTAAAAACATACATTTTTTTGTACCCACAAGATCTACACTTGTGACCCTGCCGACTGCAAATTTAAGCGTGTCAAGCTGTAGTGCAACAAATAATAAATAATATATTACATTCTGCTTGGTAAGGGGGCGGCGAGGGCAATAAGAAGGTGTTGAAAATATTTTTCAATAATTGTGCACACATACTGTTCATGAAAGTTCGAATTTGTTTAAAAATGTTTCCACGGATATATATAATCCGTCAATCGTTTTTTAAGTTTGTGAAGTTTCATTTTTTTTTTTTACATGAATACCGCACAAGAGTCCCAACCGTCTGGAGCCAGTGAGACTATGGCATCCCCAATTGGGGAATGCTGTGAGGTTGAAGGTATTGGGGAGGAGAATGAGAAAGGGGAGAGGAAGGTGGGGAAATACCTGGCTATCAGATCTGGTCGCCAAACACGGCTAAAAGCCATTTCAAGCAACGTTTCAATTCTGAATGGTGGTCTTTCACCAGGGCGATACTGAGAGTATCTTCCACTCTGGAACGCGCGCAAATATACTACATATTATTTTTAAATGAATTAATTGTGAAACAGTACAAATTAATTAAATAAAATTTACTTGCGCACGCCGGGATTTGAACCCGCGACCTTCGGATTCGTAGTCGAGAGCCTTACCCCTCGACCATGGAGGTCGTCAAAGGCCGTTTGGAAATGGCAATTATGTATCAATGGCTACAAATAATTACATTGCATTTCCGAAACGACTGATACAGATATATCGGATTCGCCGATAAAAAGTTTACAATTACAATGTTCGTATTTTTCATGTTTTCGTTTAAATTAACCTAAATACACAAAATAACAACATTTTTGCTTTTCTTAAATTTGTTTTTGATCAAGAAGAATGGCTGCGCGGCCTGTTTCATACAAAACTTAATTTTGGATTTGAGGTTAAAATACTCACCTAAACCTAATCTTTTTTTTCCATCAGAGAGTACAGTAAATATCTAGTACGGATTAGAAGTAATTTATTTATTTTTGTTTTACATTACGAAATATAGGCCATTAAAGAAATTGATTTTTCGCAATTTTAGAGGCATCTTTAACAATTATTTGGGGGCTGGCGGTGGTCAAAAAAAAAAATTTTAACCCCGTCTACTTTGAAAATATAATGAAATATAAAATAATTTTTTTTTAAATAAGCAGTATGGCGAACTTTAAATTAAATTAAAAACGACCAATTTAAGTTGGAACACAAATTTGCCGTACATAATTTAAAATAGAGAAAATACCCTTTTTTCTATAATTATGAAAATTGATTTTTTTCTATGGCATATATACTTCAAAATTTAAAACAAAAATAAATAAAATACTTCTCATACGTACTAGATATTTCCTAAACTTTTAATTTAAAAAAATATGTTATTCGGTATGCATGGGTATTTCAGCCTCAAATCCAAAATGAAGTTACGTATTAAACAGGCAGCGCAGCCGTTCCTATTAACCCAAAAATATATTAAGTGTTAACAACAGTGTTTTTATCTAACGAGTTAACAAACCCGTCTGTGTCAACCATTCTCTGTCGCGTCCCGGATTTACAACCTTGGACCAAATCAAAGACTTTGGCGTGGACGCTAATTCTATTGTGACATTTTCTTTACAATTTTTTTAATTTTTTACTTTTCGTCATCTTTCAACTTACCTTCTTTTTTATATTATGTATACTTCATTGTTTTATGAGTAATAAAGAGCAATTTTATAATCTATTGAGTCATTTGTGTTCTGGTTGTATTGGTATCGCTGATAATTACCGTTACATCCCTAGTTTACGCACACCTTAATAATATCCGACATATTGCATAATAAACTCGCCATTTCTTAGGTCGTATTGACTAACATAAATTCAAATAAAACATTATCATCAAATGCCTAACCAGCGCCATTTTGTTTTTTTTTTTTTTTTTGACATTTGAAAGGTTCTCGTTAAACGCCGATTCTCGGCCCGTTTCAGCTTTAGAAAAAATTGTGATCGGCTGAAAAGCGTAAAAACATGACAGTTGTGCTTTGCCGCTGATCAAAAATGTGTTCAAAAACTGAAACGAGCCTCGAATCGGCGTTCGACGGGGAAACTTTTCAAATGTCAAAAAAACAAAATGGCGCTGATTGAATTTCTGTGAAGCAACAGGCCCTTAATCTTTAATGAAAATATTACTCTTTATCGTCTCTATGTGCCAATCTGTGTTTGGCGAAAAACGCCCAAGACCTATAGCTAGCTGAACATATGCCGCAGATGAACTTATTCTGAATAATGTCTACTTTGGTCTTGATATCCGCGTTAGTATGCGACAACTTGTGTATATATAACATCTGTATAATCTTGCAACGAAAACCACAAACATCACACTCGTACAACGGCGTACTCGTAACGCATCTGATTCTATTTGGCTTGTGGATCTTTTCATGCGACACGAGAGCCGTTTTTGAGCCTGCGACAAACCCGCAAACCCCACACGAAAGAGGTTTATTAAAAGTGAAGTGCGTACTAACATGACTGGTGAGTTCGTACTTAACGTTTGTTGTGTATTCGCACTTAGAACACTTGTATAACATTGCGATGTTGTGCCTGCGTATGTGTTCCAACAGTTTGTGTTTGATCTTCGCGCTGTATCCGCATATATCGCATGCGTACGGTCTTACTTCGGAGTGCGACGCTTTGTGCGCGCGTAAACCAGCCGGATATTGCGAGCTATAATCGCATTTGTCGCATTTGAGGTTCTTTTTACCCGTGTGTCTCATTTTATGGTAACGCAGGGAAGTTATGTATCTTGTCGAAAAGTCGCACAAATTGCATTTGAACGGACGTTCGTTGTCGTGGATCATCTGATGCTGTTTCATGTTTCCGCCGTGGATTGTCGTGAAGCCGCAATGATCGCAAGTATACCGTTCCGTCGCCATGTGAATGATTCTATGGCGGTTTAATTTTCCGTGAGATTTGAACGTGGCCGAACAGATTTCGCATTTAATTTTTAGTCCAGAGTGTTTGATCATGTGATGCTTGAAGAGGTAGTCCAGATTGGTACCGTATCCGCAAATATCGCAGTTGTAGAGTTTGTGTTTCACTTGTATGTGCTTTACCAGTTTTTTCCGGATGGGCGTTACGAAGTTGCACTGTGTACATTCGTGCGGTTTCCGCTTTAATTTTGGAGGCCCTCTCTTTTCGATTCTTTTGATATCTTCGGGTGCTATAATAGTGAATTCGTCACACTCCATAAAAGCAACTAAATCTTTTGATTCCGTATTAGCAACAACTGAATCCTTAGAATCCGTGTTAGCAATATCTGGATCTTTACATTCCGTATTAGCAATTTCTGGATCCTTACATTCCGTATTAGCAATTTCTGAATCCTTACATTCCGTATTAGCAATTTCTGAATCCTTACATTCCGTATTAGCAATTTCTGGATCCTTACATTCAGTATTAGCAACCACTGAACCTTTATTTTCCGTATAAGTAATAACAGAATCTTTAGATTCTTTATTAGCAACCCCTGATTCTATACACTCCATCAAAGATACTTCAATTCTTGAACCCTTAGACTCCGTATTAGATACTTTAGATGCCGTATTAGCAACTATTGATTCCGTAGATGCTGCATTATTAACATTACAATCTATAGACGCCGTAGTAGCAACTCCTGAATCCATAGACGTCACATTACTAACTCCGGCTTCCACAGTTCTATTGGTACCTTCCAACTTGGACATCACATCAGGATCAAAATAGTAAACTTTTTCTCTTTTACACTTCCGCGACTTCACACGTCTTATTTTCTTCTTTTTAGGTCGATCTTCAACACCGGGCACCTTCTCCACCACGATGAAGCCATCCAAATCACCGGACCCCACAAAAAGGATAAACTTCTGCTTCTTGTTCTTTGGATAAGTTTTGTCTCGATTAGATGACTCTCGATTCGACGACTCTCTATTCAATGACTCTTTATCACGATTTTTCCGCTTCTGCTTCTTTACCACGACAAAACCTTCCAAATCTTCAGACGTCAAATGCGTCATGACTTCCTCTTTCAAATTAATCTCGGAATATTCAATTTCTTCCGTAATAGCGTTTTCATTTTCACCCGTATTATCGATATCGACGTCGTCCGGCTCAATTTTAACAATGACGTCGCAGGGAAAGGGTTTCGGATTGGTGAGATCGACGACATCGCATATATTTTGGCGGGAAGCGGCGGTTTTTCCATTGTTGCTGGGTGATGAACTTTCCGCCGTCACTTTAGCGATGAGACGCGCTTGCTTTCGTGTACGCATTTCGGAGAGTTTTTAATCTGAAAAGAAAGAAATATTATTTTAACAATGGGAGAGAATGTATGTGGCCTGGGACCCGATTCCGGTTGTTTTCAAGACATTGTCCTTATCCTTAGGGTGAAAGATATTTTGCTTAACTGCCATCCTGATTTTATGTCAATGACAATACATTTTTAAAGGAGTTTTTTTTTTATATGAATACCACACAAGAGTACCAACTACTCCCAACCGTTTGGAGCCAGTGAGACTATGGCATCCCCTATTGGGGAATGTTGTGAGGCTGAAGATATTGGGGAGGGTAATGGTAAGATGAAGGTGGGGAAAATACCTGGCTATTCAGATCTGGTCACCAAACACGGCTAAAAGCCATTTCAAGCAATGTTTCAATTCTGAATGGTGGTCTTTCACCAGGGCAATACTGAGAGTATCTACCACTCTGGAATGTGCGCAAATATACTATATATATTATTTTTAAATGAATTAATTGTGAAACGGCACAAATTAATTAAATAAAATTTACTTGCGCACGCCGGGATTTGAACCCGCGACCTTCGGATTGTTTGTTTGGGGTTTAATTATCACAGTATTATTAAAAATTATATGTGCATCACACACACTTAAACCTGTAGTTGATTATTACTTACTTTACAATTTATTTATTTTTTTAATTAATAAACCTTTGTAACCTTCTTATATTTGTTTATTTTTTTTAAATATGAAAACAAACAAGTGGAAGACAGTTATAGGGGTTTAAAAAAAAAAATCATATTAAAATGGAATTCCACCATGGATTGACAGTTTCAAAAATAGAAACAAATTAAAACTTACTTTATAAGTATAGTTTATTATAATTTTTAGAATTTAAATCACTTTCTTCGGATATTTCGGGTTTTTCGCATGCGTACTTTGCAAACATAGCAATTTCGTTAATTCGGTTAATTTAATATCATTATTATGCGACAAATAACACATTAATAATGTTTAAAGTCAATACATACGACAATATTGAGTTTTTCTTTTGTTAAAACTACGCAAATATTGATATTTTCAAAGAATGCTATCATCCGAGAGAACGGGAACCGTAGTAAAGCAAAAAATCTTTAAGCCTAAGGATAAGAACATTGTCTTATCCTTAAAAAGAACTGGAATCAGGTCCCAGGGCCTAGCGTAGTCGTAATTTAGTCCTTAGAAGGACTACATTACTACATAAAAAAAAAAATTGAATCACCGTTAACCCCTAAATAATCGTTAAAGATGCCTCTAAAATCGCGAAAAATCAATTCCTTTAATGGCCGATATTTCATAAGGTAAAACAAAAATAAATAAAATACTTCTCATCCGTACTAGATATTTACTAAACCTTTAATTAAAAAAATAGATCATTCCGTTTGGATGGGTATTTTGGCCTCCAATCCTAAATTCAGTTTTGTATGAAACAGGCACTGCAGCCGTTCCCCTTAAAAATTCGTATGTATATGTGTACATATTAGTATATAATTGTTCATTAATGAAATTCAAATGAAATCAATGTTTTTAATATTTCCCTAGAAATAGGCGTGTGCTTATTACGTTGCTATAGAAACCATGTGTATAAAGTAGTTTCCACCTTGGGACAATCGCCAACTTTTAATGTTTTACGTTTTTCTATTCCGCTTTCCATTGTCTTAACGTGCTACACTTCTTTTAAATATTGTGCAACGTCCGACGTCGTATTCTTTAGCAAGCTTGCGCATGTTTTCGCCCTTATCTAACCTCTTTAAAATGTCCATCTTCTCCCGCAAAGTCAAAGTCTTATGTTTTCTGTTATTACTCGTACTACTCGAAGATATGTGGACTGATTAAGAGTATGAAACCACAAGTAAACAATAAATAACGCGAGAGTTACGTAATGTACTCTTGGTGCATTCGTAAACGATGGGGCTTGCGAGCTCACTGACACTTACTAGGAAGATGGAATGAAATAGAATCGTATGCGCGCGTCCCTCGTTTTAGTGCCAGATTAGCGAGATTATACTGTATACAGAAATACGAATACGGTTATCGTATAATTAATATAATCAAAGTTAGCATGATTGTCGGCAATAACAGTTCAGGTGTAGCCATATGTATTAATAAAACAATAAATTAACAATAGATAACAGTAGAATTTTCACATAATTTAAAGTATCATTTCAGTTTGCTTCATTTTATATGATTTCAAGTTACAATTGAAAATGTCTACATCTCGCAGGGTACTGTGGGTTTTGCAGACTCGTCCCATTAAAGAGTTTTACGCGTATTTGAATTTACAGTGTATTCTAAATGAATCGTTAGATCTGGTGTTGCTCTCAGGGCAATGAAATGCAATCTTTTCTTCTAACAGATATGATGAACCAATAAGACTGCGTCAGACGTGTGGCACACGGGTGAACTATAGGGGGCAGCTGATCCCGATCTGCGGAGAGGACTAGAGGGGAGGGAAATACAACCTATCGTTCCCTTTGCAAGTAGGAACGATACTGACGATTAACAACTCTTGTTAATTTGCGCAAAACTTCCAAATTTGTACAAATCCTTTTGCACAATGATTAACGACAGTTCACAATTCTGTATAAGAATAAAGCTTCAGAGAATTTTCTGCATTTATATAGTGCAGATATGGACAGTGCGTCGATTGCAAAGGTATTTTTGGTCAATCACGGACCTATATTGTACTATGTCTTCTTCAAAGAAATCAAAACTACCTGACGATCCAGGTCTTAAAATCCGTTAGTTTCTTTGGCAGTAGCAAACTCTTCACCTGTAAGTCTACCCTGAGACTCAATTACCACTACAAACTCGACCCACAAATCGGAGGTCTACCGTCAATGGTCAACACATCGTTCATTCAAATGCAATATCTACTTAAATTGGATGACGATATCGCATACTGAATCATACAGAATTTTTAATATTTTTTTTTTCTGGCTTTCATCCATTAAGGGCGATCTTGGCTATGTATAATCAGTTAGATTTTAATAGTACAGATTGTTCTTCAAATTAGTTACTTTTAAACAGGATATAATATTTGGGCAAATAAAATTGAAGCAGATAAGTTACAGTGTAAATTTATGTGTTTTTAATCCCCAATGACTTAAATTTGAATGCCATTTTTATAAATATATTTTGCTAATCAATTGTTAATTTGGGGGGAGTTAAGACTTAGAAGGCGGGGAATGCTGGTAGGGAGTTCAATTTTAAGTTTTACCAATTCATGAACAAAGTTTGGAAATTGGTCATTGATAGGACACTCAAAGAAATTATGGTCCAGAATATCCTCTGACTCACAATCACAGTAAGGTGAGCTGACTATGTGGAACCTGGCGAGATGACTAAGACAAGAAGTGTGACCTAGTCTCATTCGTATTTTGGAGGAAATATATTTTTTTTGGAATGCAAGTGTATTTATGAAAGCAGGGCTTCACAGGAATAAAAGGTTGTATTAATGAGTACTGATGACCTTTTGCTAGAGAAGCTATTTTCCATTCAGAAGACCATTGGAGTTTGTATTTACTTTTTAGAATAGGAAAATAGTCTCTAATTGGAACAGGAATATCGCTTAACGGACCGTGAACAGCGGCTTCCTTAGCGATGGAATCCGCCATTTGATTTCCAGTAATACCTAGGTGTCCCGGAATCCATTATTTATATTATTGACGTTAATTAAAAAAAATTCTATCATTATTTCCATATACAATATAAAATATCTGGGTAAATGTTTCCAGTTGGGACTAGTAGAATTCATAAAAATATTTGCTTCTGCGGTAATACAAAAAAAAATGCACTTCCTTTAAATAAAAATGCGTAAAATTGAGGGAAAGTTGACAAAGTTGAGTTAAATTTTGATAATATGACATTAGACAAATGTATGCAAATGCATGCAAAGTGGCAACTGTAAATATTAAATATTCTAAATAGGTTGTTAGATTCTTAGTTTGGGTTTTTAATAAAGAAAATACCCAAACCAAGAACTTATTTTTTTAAATTAATTTTATGCAGTTGGCACTTCTGACAAATGTTAAATCATATTAATAACATTAAAGATGGCGTCAATTCTCCATCAATCTTTACGCATTTTATTTTTAAAAAGGAATGTAAGGAGAATACATGACACGAATGTTAATGGAAGAAGAAGCCGGGGACGTCCGAGGAAGACATGGCACGATCAAGTTAATAAGTCAGAATAACAGAAGAGAATGTATGAGACGATGTATGAAAGTGAATGAAGCAGGAAGTGTATGCCAAGATCGAGTTGTTTGGCGGTCCGTCCTCACTGCCTACCCCTTCGGTAAAACGGCGTGATGGTTAGTTAGTTAGTTAAGTAAAAAAAATAAGTGCATTATTTTGTATATTTTATGTGATTAAATAATAAATGTAATTTTATGTATTGTGCAAATATTTTATTTTTTTAAAAGTCCCAACTAGAAATATTTACCAAACATCCAAAAGTCAGGTGAAGTAACAAGGGTAACGACGGTATATTCACTTTCACATTAGTAAAACAGTAAAACATGGTCACACATACGCCTCAGGGATCTCATTTCTTCAACATTCAGTCTGTTTCCATCTATCCTCTGCTAGTTCCATGCCTCACTGTCATACATCACGGTTGGTATCAGAATTACAATGTGGACTGCAACCCTCGAGAAGAGTGAACTTGTATAAGAATAATAATAGTAAACAATATGTCAAATATACAGAAATAATAATATATCAAATACAAAATGAAATATAATAATTACCTTTACGTCAAATAATAATAAAATACAATAAAAAATAAGTAAAGATCTTACCTAAAAACTGAGCGTTTTTCGAACAAAATCTAGCAATTTTGAGAAACCTCTCTGTGGAACTTGGATATTTCTTCATCAATAGATTGTTCAATGTGTCAATAATTCATATTGATATTATTTGCAGTGTCTTTTCATCGAAGTATTGCCTTAAAGCCAAATAATTCGATAGCGAATATTGTAGCCTACTATGGCATCTCGTTTGTCTATGACCTGTCATCTGTCAGATTATAATGTTGCCATTATATAATCTGTAGATTTATTATTATTTTAAAAAAATGGTAGTTCTTACTTATGTCGAGCTCAGAGACGCGGGTATAAATCCGGCGGTCGTAAATAATATTCAACGTAAATTAATAAAAATTACTTTGTAAACCACTGTTATTTAAGTAAATCTTATTAATTTAGTAATTATGACGCCACAAAGTAATTACGAATCTTTTGAAGAAAATATTTATTTTGTGATATTTGATATTAACTTAATTAATTTAATATATAGTATGATATGACGGTGCGTCGGGCAGTAGGTATAATTCTAGGAATAACGCAAAAAGGGAGGAATAGATAAGCGATCTTAGGTAGTTACAAGTAATTTATTTTTATATACGTGGGTTTAGTCTTAAAACTAGAGTAAAACTTAATTAGACAATTCAATAAAACTAGATACCGAATTACTTAATTCTACTGTTAAAGTCTTTGTACTTAAAATTAGAGGTTCACTGGCTTAGGCAATGTGGGAGGAATTATCATTAGAGTCAGGCACTTCCCTTTTTGGTGATGGATGTCTAGGGTCCAGTGGCTGCGTTGTATGTAGAGTCCTCGCGTTCGCACTACGTATTCGTGTACCTCCGGATCGGGAGTAGGTGCAACGCGGCGATAATGAGAGGCCTGGGCGGTCTCCGATGTTGATCCCCGAAGGGCGAAGATCAGTTACTTCCTTCTGGGATGGAAGCGTAGAATTCGTAGAGCGTAGAGGACCTGGGCGGCCTCTCCAAGGAGCGAGAATAGGAACCTTCCTGGGCGGAAGGTTTCACTTGGCTGTGTGTCCTGGGCGGACTACTGCAACCGACTCTCCGTCCTGGGCGGACTCTTGCTTCCTCGGTGGAAGACTGCACCTCACTTGTGCTTCCTCGGTGGAAGCTTTCACTCGACTCCGTCCTGGGCGGACTCTGGCAATCGACTATCTCCTAGAGCCCACTGTCTTTCTGTCTACCTGTCTACCTGTAGGTATTATCTTTTAATCCGCATTGTTCAGCGGCCTTTGTTCCGTCGTTCGGCTCAATTCCTTTGAGGTGTTTATTGCCGTCTCATAAAATTCCAACGGAATTGCGGGCTTTCCCAAAATAGCAGTTAAGATTATATTATTTTAGTTACGATTTTTCTAACAATAGGCTCGGCTAGCCTTTGTACTAAATTTATTTTATGGCCGGTCTAATCTGGGAATTCCTATTATTTAAAATGCACATTTTAAATCTAAATATTTCGGTGAATTCGGTCAATTATTTTAGGTGATTACAAAAGGCTATATCAAGTACATTAGGGTATTTTCACAAACTATTGGTACCGTTAAAATGTGCGGAATATTTAAAAGTAATACTCCTGACTCTGAACATCTTAATAAAAATGTATAATTTAAATATTTTTATTAATTATTACTGATTTTAAAGACGATCTAAAACTGCACATTCCGAAACGGTTCGAACTGGTTAAAACGTCATTATGCTGTAGATAACGCCACTGACTGGCAAGACGGGTGTCACCGACGTTGATCGGCGTAACGACAATGACGCCATATTTGCGAACAAAACGAAAATGTCGTTTTGGCGGCAAATCAAATATTCACATTTTAAACCGTAATATAAAATTCATCGTTATCGTAATTTTTTGCGACAATAAAAAAAAACTTATGAAAATACCCCATTGCGGCACGTTCGAGAGTGGTAAACATAGTATCGCCTGGTGAAAGACCATCGTTCAGAATCGAAAAGTTGTTTAAAATTACTTTATCCGTCATCTTTGGTGACCAGATTTGAATAGTTTAATATTGCAGCCTTTTTCTCACCCATATCCTTCTCCTCCCGCTCAGTACGGTAACACAAGTAACTGTCGTGTACAAAAAACTTTACCTACATTACATTCTTGATGTACTTTTATTTCTATACTTACCACTACTGTCGCTGCACGGCGCTGCTCCCCAACTCAAACACGAGAAATCTTTCTCTATCGAGTTGGGTAGTTTTTGTTAAATAAATTAATACTTTTTTGTAATTAGGTATTAAAATATATCTGTACTATTAAAATTTTATATGTGTTTATATTAAATAAAAGAAGAAAAAAAAAACAACAAGATGAAAGAGACGGCGTGAGAGAGCGAGAAGAATGAAATATAAAGTAGTGTCAACGTTTTTTCAATGTCTCTTCTTCATAAATTTGACTAATATTACGCCATACCAGTTCCCAATTTAAAACACTTATAAATATTTTTAAACACATTTAACGGACATTACACGCACACTTGGTAATACTGGTATTTATTTGCAATATGATCGAATATAACTTAACACCTGGCGGAATTTTTCCGAAGCTCTCATAGAAAAACACTTTCTCAATAAAGCACAGAAACTTTTCATAACTTTTCTTTTCTTTGTTGCTTCTTTAGTAGCATTTGCCATTTAGTAGCGCCCAAGCGTCGACTAAAGCAGTTGTCGAAAATGTTGTGTTTACACAAAATGATTAAAATATTCATAAACAAATATATTGTCATAACGTAGTACTTGATTAATTAAGTACTTTTACAATAGTTACGTATTATTACGTATTTGAGTGGCATTATTTAATAATTAGAAGTGTTGAGGTGACAAGAGTTGAGTGCTTAGTTAGATAATAAAAAAATAATTAATTAAAAATAGAAAATATTATTATTTTTTAAGTTTTAAAAAATGTTTAACGGTTACAAAACAATTAAGTTTAAAATTTATCAGTTATAAGCAAATATACATATTGCATTATAAACAAAAAATAAACAATGTTTACGAACACTTTAATAAAATAACAAATAAAATTTTCGTATTTTTTCGGCTTTAAAAAAAACGTGTGTTTTAGTTCACACCTCCGTGCATTTTGGTGATCATCTCAATATTTAAAACAGATTTTTCTTTCTAAAATATTTAAATAGCGCCATCTGCGATTGCGTATTACGTTTCATAAAACTAGTAATAATGCACAGCTTTGCAATATTATATATATGGTGAAGGACATTGTCTGCGATAAGAAAAGAAACGGAAAAATATCGTAATGTGAAATTGCATAAAAACATATTATAATTTGACTTAAAATACTTTGTTACGAATATATTACATTATATAAGTAAATAAAATTACAAATAAGTAAGTACCTACCTATTATTTAAATATGATATTAATATATGTTTCATTTAAAAAAAAAAATTTACTGTACTCCTTCCACACAAGAGGTCCTGAGCGAAATAATTTCATATCATCTTTGGGGATGTTGTGTGGAGGGTCTTTTAGAGTATAGGAATAAGTGAACTTGGGTCTTTAAGAGACCAATGTTGTAGGATGAAGGAAATACATTGAACACAAGCACGAGTCGTGGAAGCTGCCCGTTTTCATGTGACAAATGTCAACTTTGGGCGCGCGTTTGGCGTGTTTCCCGACTATAAACCGATGCCGAAAGGATTAATGACGCTATTTCCTCAGAGCAGTTTATGATACTGTTTTGGGAGGTTTTCCGTTTTAACATAGAATCTAAGGATTTTTTAAAATGTGATTACAGCACAAAATTTTCAATTACGCGAAGCCAGTGGCAGTGATTCACAATCTGTTTTTATTTTTATTTATTATTTTTTTTTTTTATATGAATACCGCACAAGAGTCCCAACTGCTGGGAGGTGGGGAAATACCTGGCTTTTCAGATCTGGTCACCAAACACGGCTAAAAGCCATTTCAAGCGAAGTTTCAATTGTGAATGGTGGTCTTTCGCCAGGGTGATACTGACAGTATTTTCCACTCTAATAGTTTTGCCAGAGGCTAAAATTATTCATTTTCAATGAATTAGCGGCCGCAGGGGGTAGGTTACATAGGTTACCGTATTAAACAACGCACGTATTAGTCGGCACAATTTTTAAAACTGATATAAAACATAACCTAACCTAATTAATACACTTAAAAAACATTACGTTTATTTTTAATTATTTAAATTAATAAACATAATATTTTGATTTGGTGAGATCAGATTTTACGGTAATTTGTATTTATTTATTATTTTAAAGATTTCGTCACTTTTAAATGTGTGCCGATTAACATGTGTGTTGATTTATCATGAAACCATTACATGCACTTTAAATTGTTAACCTAAATTAGAATCGAACTCGAATCCTTCCATCTTCAATCTCGGCCGCTGAACTCCCGGCATCGACTCACTCCGTCTCCGCTCAAATTCCATCTTATACCCTCCATTACCTTAGTGAGAGGGCTTAAATACAAGATTGCTATCAGCAAGTGGCGCTAGCACATAAAACACAGTTTACAATTATTTGAAATAAAAATAAATAAAAGCCCTACAGTAGCAATAGGCAGCCCGCTCAGTGGGTAGAGAAGATTATCTCCACATTTATGCACCTCTAACCACAGTTGATATAGGAAGGGGGAGAAATGTTACAAAATAATATATACGTTGCAGTTGGTGCAGTTGATAAATGTACTAAAACGGTTACTTTTTAGAACATTTATCATACGAAGCTTCGTTTGTACAAAACGCTGCAGGCGAAATTTTTCAATTTTCAAGGCCAAACCAATAAATGCTGTCGGTTTTTAAGACAATGGAAATACAAGCGATGGCAATTAAATTGGAAATCACAAAATCTCTTATGTCAGAAGAAAGAAAAACAACGTTTTGAAGACTTATAAAACGGAATCCATTAAAAATATTGAAAACAGCGGTTACAGGAAAAGCGCCCCACGAGAAAATTGAACTAGTTTCAAGGTAAAATCACAATGTTTTAATTCATAGCAATTTTTTATTTAATAGCAATGTTTTAATTCATATCAATGTTTTAATTCAAGGCAATGTTTTAATTCATAGAAATGTTATATTTAATAGCAATGTTTTAATTCATATCAATGTTTTAATTCATAGCAATGTTTTAATTCATAGCAATGTTTTAATTCATAGCAATGTTTTAATTCATGGAAATGTTTTAATTCATAGCAATGTTTTAATTCATAGCAATGTTTTGATTCATAGCAATATTTTAATTCATAGACATGTTTTAATTCATAGCGATGTTTTAATTCATAGAAATGTTTTAATTCATAGCAATGTTTTAATTCATAGAAATGTTTTAATTCATAGCAATGTTTTAATTCATGGAAATGTTTTAATTCATAGCAATGTTTTAATCCATAGCAATATTATAATTCAAATGCATGTTTTAATTCATAGCGATGTTTTTTTTTAAAGTTAATAGCAATGTTTTAATTCATATCAATGTTTTAATTCATGGCAATGTTTTAATTCATAGCAATGTTTTAATTCGTAGCAATGTTTTAATTCATAGCAATGTTTTAATTCATAGCAATGTTTTAATTCATAGCAATTTTTTAATTCATAGCAATGTTTTAATTCATAGCAATTTTTTAATTCATATCAATGTTTTAATTCATAGCAAATGCATAATCGTGTGAAAAATATTGAGATTCGTAAAGAATGCAGGGCTGATGTAAGCGTAATGAGTAAGATTAAGAAAGGGTCGCTTAGTTTGGGCATGTAGAGCAAATGAACGAAGAAAGGGGTGTAATAATAATATGTAATGTGAATGGAAAAAGAAGCCGGGGACGCCTGAGGAAGACATGGCACGATCAAATGAATCAACTACTTGAGTCGGGCCATCTCAGAAGTCGGAATAACAGAAGAGAATGTATGAATCTGAACGAAGCAAGAAGTGTATGCCAAGATCGAGGTGTTTGGCGGTCCGTCCTCTCTGTCCACCCCTGCGGAGAAACGACGTGATGGTTAGTTAGTTGGCAAATATTAAATTCCAACCCTCGCATGTAACAAATATGTAGGCCATGTCATGACCCAATGCCTGTGACCTCTTCCTACTATCCCATGTACGTATTGTGCCATGTGCTATAGAAAATAATAACTGTATTACCGATAATTGGGTCGCAGGTTCCAGCACAAGTGATATAGCGACATCGATTTACAACGGAAGCGTTAAACCCCGGTACACATTCACCTCTAAAAATATATTGACTGAATTTTTTCTGAGAACGAGAGTTCCGACTGCGCGAAGTCAGTGGGATTGCGGCGTTCCCATTTGGGGTAAATTTTGTACCAAAACTAAACTCTGGTAAAGCGGTTGCCCCGGAAAGGCAGAGGTCCTGGGTTCGAGTCCCAAATGCGACTGAAATTTTTTTATTTTCTGTAGTTTTTCCGGTTTCAAGTTTCTTTTAGGTTATGTTTATATTATTTTCTTCAATAATTAAATATTACAATGAGGTTCATAAATCTCAATAAAAATAATTAAAAATTGAATAATAATTTTTATTTATTTGAAATACACATTATATAACAAAAAAACAATTAAGAAATCTTTGACTGCCCAATTAGGAACAAACCCCATTTTAGGAAAGTCAAATTGACAAGTATTAAATGTCATTATACAAAAATAGAAAGGGAAAAAGCCAGTATTGTCATAGTATGGTAATTTAATATAAGTATAAAAATTAAGTATAAAGAGATTTTGTATATGTGTTTGATAGGTACTGGTTGGTGCTATGAGGAAAAAAATGCGTTTCAAATTGAGTACTAACAAAAAGATGATATTTTTTAGTAATATTGATAAGATTGAGTTACGTATCACTCAGCTTTATGAGCCGATGACGAACCTCGGGGATTACCGGCGGGAACCGGCTGCTGTCTTCTAGCAGGTTAAAAAAGTAAATTTTAGAATCATCCACAACAAACCCAATAAAAACGTAAACATGGACTGGCGATTTATTTTTGTTCGTTACAGCAGGGATCTCGTAATAAACGGGCTCCGTATAACCGAATTCGAGTGTTTTATTATCGATATTATTTTTTTTAAAGATATGAGAAGATCTTTTAGAATCGTCTTAGAAAATTCCAATTTTAAAATGTATGCTAGTAACGAATTATTGCTTTTTGTCGTCACAGCAGTGTTTACGTTGTAAACGGACTCTTTACAACCGATTTCGACTGTGTTATCATTAATTTGTTATTTTTATAGGTATAAAAGCATCTTCTAGAACACGCTGAAGAGTTAACCATGTCATCAGTACAGTTTGGAGGAAACGCAGCCAGAATGCTATTGGTTGTTTTCAACATTTTATTTGTGGTAAGTACCTGGAGGAGAAGGAGATGGAAAAATAAAGGTTGGATTCACCTGGTTGGGTTCACACCTGTCTGTTCAGATCTGGCGACCAAAATAGTTCACTTTTAAACGTAGAAAACAATACTTTTGAATATAGACATCGTTGTGCTTGTTCTACAGGTATTTCAATGAAAGGTGCTCTGAATAACTAACTAACTCTATTAAGGGTAAACGAAACGTGAAACACAGGTGGCGCTAATTTAAATGTGAAAAATGCAAAATATTTTTAACACTAACATATATACAGTATTTTATACAATAAGAATTTATTCCATTTCATATTCCGCATATAGCACGCAATATTTTTTTTTTTTTATATGAATACCGCACAAGAGTCCCAAACTGCTCCCAACCGTCTGGAGCCAGTGAGACTATGGCATTCCCAATTGGGGAATGTTGTGAGGCTGAAGGTATTGGGGAGGGGAAGGAGAAGGGGGAGAGGAAGGTGGGGAAAAGGGTAAATACCTGGCTATTCAGATCTGGTCACCAAACACGGCTAAAAGCCATTTCAAGCAACGTTTCAATTTTGAATGGTGGTCTTTCACCAGGGCGATACTGAAAGTATCTTCCACTCTGGAACGTGCGCAAATATACTATATATTTATTATTTTTAAATGAATTAATAGTGAAACAACACAAATTAATTAAATAAAAATTACTTGCGCACGCCGGGATTTGAACCCGCGACCTTCGGATTCGTAGTCGAGAGCCTTACCCCTCGACCATGGAGGCCGTCAAATATTTATATATTAATATTTAAAACATTACGTGCTAAAAGTGTATTTTTTTTCAAAAATATGTAAATTAGCGCCATCTGAGAGACTGATGAATAACCGGTTCTTTTTTAAGATAGTTTTGGAACCGGTTTCTAAAAAAATAAAAAAAATATATTGTGGGAGAATTTAATCTGAGGGGGGGGGGGCATATTTGGAACCGGTTCCAAGTAACCGGGGCAGGAATATCCATCATATCTACAAACGCGTGCCAAAATTTGTACACGGATGACATTTGCCATTTTTTTTTGTAATACGAAACATTTTTTGTAGATTGCGGGACTCAGTCTCATTTGCCTTTCGGTCTGGACTGCGTGTCACCCTCCCAGTGTGTTCGAAACCATTAAAGCCATGGATCCTGCTTTTGCAAATGTAAGTCTTTAAAAAAAAAACTATTTTATTAAAAACTATTTAAGTTACATTTATTTATTATATGTTACATTGTAAACTATTAGAATATTAAAATATTTAGTTACATTCACAGCAGTGGCGTGCTGGCCATAAAGGCTGAAAAGCTGTGCCTACCCAAAGAAAAACGAACCAGTTAAAGAATAGAAAAATACGACAAATTTCTGATCAAAGTGTATTTTTCCATGAATTTCATTAGGAACTTGTACGCAGATTTATTCAGTTGCCAACAACAATCCTCGGAAAATGATAATAAAATAACCGTTTCCAAATATTCAATAAAACTACACACAGCCTACCTTTAATCAAAGAGAAATGCTCGTCACCAGTGGCGTAGCGTTGGCCATCGTCGCCCGGGGCGGCATCATAATTTGCCGCCCTTGTGACGTCATAAAAATAATGATGTTGGCGTTGGTGGAAAAAAGGAATCATATGAAAGAGTGAAAAATATTTATTTCAAAATCAAAAGCGTTTACTTAAGTTTAAAATTTGACTTTTCGGACCTTACGCGCAGAAAAATCTCATCAATCTAGTCGTGTATAGTATAGTACAAGCAAATTTTGCCGCCCTCCTAATAGGGGCGCCTGGGCAGTCCGCCTCTCCGCTCCCCCCCCTCGCTTCGCCTCTGCTCATCACTGATTCACAGGATTTCACTAGGATTCACTAGAGATTCCTGTTCCGAGGCGGACTGTAGGTTCTTGTATTGGTGTTACTCATGATGTATTTATATTTTTTATGATTTCACCACCTTCATGTTTACTTACGGTCGTTCTTCCCAACCCTACTGAGCAACTGTCGAGCCGACATTTTGCCTTAACACTGCTTAAATACACAAATACGCTCTTGCCAACGAAATTCTTCATCAAATTTACGATCAATTAAAGTTTTCGCCTTTACTAGTCATACTAGTAAAGGCGTTCCACAGGGATCTGTCCTAGGTCCATTGTTATTCATTATATATATAAATGATATTGTTAAAGTTTTAAAGCATTGTGCCATTAAATTATTTGCTGATGATACATTGTTATATATAGCCAGAAAAAATTACAGGACGCCATTGAAGAGATACAAAATGACTTAAATAATGTAACACTTTGGTTAAACATAAACAAACTTAAACTGAATGTTATGAAAACTAAATTTCTGATTATTGATAGTCAAGGTGGAACCGAACATGCAATACTAACCATTGATAACATAAAGATAGAAAGGGTTAACAGTATTAAATATTTGGGTATAATATTAGATGATAAATTAAAATTCGACAAACACTTCGAATACATATCTAAGAAAATTGCTAAAAAAGTTGGCTTCCTAAAAAGAATTAGGAATAACTTGGATCTCAAGACAACGCACCTTGTATACAATTCTATTGTAACTCCTCATTTAAATTATTGTTCTAGTGTTCTATTCTTATGTAACGAGGCCCAAAATAATAAACTACAGGTTATACAAAATAGGGGAATGAGGATGATTCTGAAATGTAATATCTTTACTAGAGTTAAAACTATGTTACAAAACTTAAATATGATGACAACTAAACAACATATAATATATAATACATTAACAATGATGTACAAGCTTAAAAATAACATGCTCCCTAAATATCTGCAAACTAATATTATGTATCATGAAAATATTCACAATTATCCTACGAGGAGTTGCCGAGACTTCAGGCTTCCCAAAACAAAACTTACGTGTACACAGAACAGCGTGTTTTATAAAGGGCAAAAACTTTATAATAACCTACCAAATTCCATAAAGGAAGCCTCAAGTCTTGGCACTTTCCGTAAAACATGTGCTATACACATAAAGAAAAATTTATGACTTGTATTTCTATTTGTACTAACTGTATTTCTAAAATCCTATTTTTTTTTTTTTTTTGAACTGGGGTAACTGTATTTCTTTTTTTTTTATTAACTGTATTCTTTCCGTTATAATTTTATGACTCTATTTATTTTATTATGTATCTTATATGTTTTTTATTACTAGATGTATGAAAATTTGCTTACATCTAAATAAAGCTACAAAAACAAACAAACAAACAATTTATCAAATCGATTGTATAATGTGTCAACAGGGTGAAAAAACGTCGAAATAGCGATCTATTTTTCGCGATCCAAATATTGAATGACATAGATTTATTTCCATTTTCGGATGTAAAAACATTTTTTTCGTATGTTTCAAATAAAACTGGAGAGAACCCAACATATTTTACTTATTATAAGCTCCGTTTTGTCTTGTTTTCCACGGAGGAGAAACGTAAAATGTCACATGTACGAAACGAATAATGTACTATCGCGGCATTAGCAAAAGTCAAGTTAACCCTTTATTTTAAACATACTTTTAACGTATACGTTTCTAAAGTATAAAATGTTGGTTTATGCATTAGTTTTTAAACAAATGATGTTTATTCAAAATAAATACAATATTAACTTTGCTAATTTTACATTGAATGTTTTTACTTTGATGCCATTTTATTGTCCAAAGTGCCGAAAGTGGGCCGGCTTGAAACCCCCCGAGTCCTCTTTGTTCCCGATGGGGAACAAGTAACTAGATAGTTGTACAGTCTTTTTGTCATTCTTGTTTCCTAGCTACCCAAAGGAAACAAAAATACTCTCCGCTATCTAGGTACTTGTTCCCCATCGGGAACAAAAAGGACTCGAGGGGTTAACGTATAAAATCTTTAGAAACATGCGAAAAGAGCGTTGCTCAACAAAACACTTGGCTGATCGGTCCCCCAGATTGATCATTAAAAGTTCGAAAGAACGTATTTTGATTTTGCTTTAGAACTTTTTATCTCTGTGGTATTTTTGATATTACTCGGAAGAGCATCGTACAATTTTGTGGCATGGAACTTATTGTTCTTCTGACCAAAGGATGTGTTTAATCTTGGAATATTAATTAGATTTGAGGTTTTTGTCCGTGTATGTACATATTTTATTAATTACAATAGTCACACAGGTTCAAAACACAGTAGGTACATATATCAAATATATAGTCTTCATGAAATACAACAACTAAATATTTCATTTGTCTCACGAACAAATACAGGAATAACACAGTTACCATTCAAAATAATTAGCTACAGAGGCGAATATTCAAAACATAGGTACATATAAGATTGCTTTTATTATACTCGTATACATTTTGTGCTTTCACGAGCTGCTTCACGTGAGTGTTTGAGGCAGATCCCCATCCGATAATCAACATATTTATACCTGATTGGCAAAGAGAACACCAGATTTTATACAGATCATTTTTGTTTAATAATTGATAAACTAAAGTTTTTAAGACAAGATTTTTGTGCATAGCGCAAAGGGTAATAATTATTTTTATAAACAATAATTATTAGCTTGGAACACTCATCCAAATTGAAAAAACCTTCCGAGCAAAGATAAATGTCGCCGGCAGGACTCGAACCCACACCCTTCTAATATCCGGTCAGATCGAACCCACACACTTCTAATAACCCTTATAATATCTTTGCTCGGAAGGTTTTTTCAATTTGGATGAGTGTTTCAGGCTAATAATTATTGTTTATAAAAATAATTGTTACCCTTTGCGCTAAAGCGGTTTCCCCGGATAGGTAGAGGTCCCGGGTTCGAGTCCCAGATGCGACTGATATCTTTTTAATTTCTGTTGTTTTTTCGGTTTCGTGGTTCATTTGGGATGTGTTAATATTATCTTCTTCAATGATTAAAACAATATTATATGTTTTATCACTGCCAGTTTTAATACAGTTCTGAAGGGGTTAAATAAACATAAGAGTACCACAATAACATGCCCCCTGTTTTCTCAGACCTTCGTGACTGGGTAGTTCGTTGAACCCCAGAACATAGTGTAATATATAATACAGGTGGAATAGGCCACGTCTCGAGTCCCGAGGGGTTCCCCGTGGAAATTACATATATCAGAGCAAAGCGCCTACTTAGGGGTCTTATACTGGGAATTGTGGAATTGCATTATTAGCTAGTACCCATAATTCAAAAACACATTCCTGGAAACCGACAGTCTAAAAGAGTAAGTAGTTGCTTTGAATTAAAAATTCTATTAAATAAAGTCTGTGCAAATTTCATAACGTCATAATTCACCGTTCGAGAGATATTCTACTTTATACGAGGTGTGTTCAAAAGAAAAGGTGAATTTTGATTTTTTTCGAAAAGTATTTATTTGTTCATCAATATCCATTTTCTCCCCTTTAAAGTAATCCCCCTCAGATATAATGCACTTATGCCGGCGCTTCTTCCAATCCTAGAAGCACTTCTGGAATGCGCTTTTCGGTATGGCCATCAGCTCGTTCTTCGATTCTGACTTTATCTCATCAATTGTGGCAAAACGCTTTGCTTTCATTGGTCTCTTCAGTTTCGGGAATAGGAAAAAGTCGCAGGGAGCCAAATCTGGTAAATACGGTGGTTTAGGTATGATTACGATGTTGTTTTTGGCCAAATAATCACGAACAAGCATTGATGTGTGAGCTGGTGCACTATCGTGATGCAAAATCCATGATTTTTTCCACAATTCCGATCGTTTGAGGCGTATTGCTTCACGCAAACGTTGCATAACTTCCTTGTAGTATTCCTTATTAACCGTACGACCTGTTGGCAAGAACTCATGATGCACCACGCCATTGTAATCAAAGAAAACAGTGAGCAAAACCTTCACATTTGATCGTACTTGGCGTGCTTTTTTCGGTCTTGGCTCTTCTGGCCGCTTCCATTGGGATGATTGGGCCTTGGTTTCGACGTCATAACCATATACCCACGTTTCATCATCAGTTATGACCCTTTTGAGCAAATCTGGATAGTCGTTGACGTCATTCAACAACCCCTGAGCGATACTAATGCGACGTTGCTTTTTCTCAAAATTTAACAATTTCGGAATAAACTTCGCTGCCACACGTTTCATGCCCAAAACATCCGAGAAAATTGCGTGGCATGAGCCGATTAATATGCCAACATCCTCTGCAACTTCCCTAATAGTGATTCGACGATTTTCCAAAACCATTTTCTTCACTGTTTCGATGTTTTCTTCGTTTGTTGACGTGGTTGCAACTCCAGGACGCTCATCGTCATTAACATCTTCTCGGCCTTCTGTAAAGTGCTTGTACCACTTTTTTGAGACAAAGTAGACTCGCCGAATGCCGGTCAACATTTTAAGTGCATTGGAGCACTTTGTTCCATTTTTAACGCAAAATTTAATACATATTCTTTGATCCATTTTTTTCAAAAAAAAAAAATCGAAGAACACACAAAAACGTGACTAACCTTTCCAGTTGTCAAAAACAAACCACTAATCCAAAATGGCTAATAATGCTAACATATGAAAAACATATGTGTGCCAACATAACAAAAAAAATCGATAATCGAATGTACACAGCCCGCGAAAGTTCAAAATTCACCTTTTCTTTTGAACACACCTATCACACATATCATCACTGACAAAGTTTTTTTTTTTTTTTTCCATCTGTTTCGACGTTCAAAGCGATTGTAACTGTAACTAATTAACTAACTAACGATTATAACTGAAACTAACTAACTAACCTAACTGTAGTTAGGCTTTTAATTTATGAAGAATAAATGGACATCTGTGTAAAAAACACAAATACAATAAATAAATTTGCTCAATCATTTTAAGTCATTTCTGAAAGAAAGCAATACATCGACCATCGGCTAAGTTAAATTTCTTAACGTCCAGTGGCGTGTCTATGTCTGTGCACCCCCTTGCGGGCTAGGGGGCTGGCGGGGATATCTCTAATTATACATGGTTTATTCAAGGGGAATAACCCGATGGGAACAGGGACGAACTGGGAATTAAAAAAGAAACAGGAAGAAATATTTTTAACACCTTTTTGAATGTGGGATTATGTGACAACATAACAGTCTTTTTTAAATTTCGACCTTCCAACTCGACACACTTGTCTTTGCAGTCGTTGGCGCCGTTTATTTAAGGTTTGGTGTATCAAAAAAAATTACTCTCATTGAAGTTCATAAACAATATTGTAATATTTAATCATTGAAGAAATCTCAAATGAAATATTAAATTTAAAAAAAAAATACGGTATCGAACCCAGGACCTCTGCCTTGGCGGAACAACGCACTAACCCCTGAGCGAATGAGACCTATTTATTTTACGTCATTTTAGTCAATATCACAGTTCAAAATATTTATTTATTTATTTAATATCAACTGTATGAATGTACCATAAACAGTAATTACACGTCACAGTTACCTACAAGTGTAAGAATACAGCACAAATAATTTAAAAAGCCAACTATTAAACGTGGCATTAGGTCGTACAATGACATCAGATAGTATATAAAGAATAAAAGCTTACGAACGATATAAAATTAAATGATATGTGTACATATAAAACATGCAGTAAGTAAACTTAGGTTGTATTAATATTGATTGAAAAGATATGATAGAATAGCCTTCTTGTACTTATCTTCCGTGCAGTTAAATAGATCCGCTACATCTGCGTATCTATTGCTAACATCATGTAATTTAGGTACAAGCGAGTGTTTGTAATGCTCAGTTCTGGTGTTGTTACATTTGAACAGGATTTTTTAACGAGTAGGTATATGAAATAGAATGAGGTTAATTAAATCAGGGCTGTCTATACTATCATTTGTAGATTTTGTTTTAACTGTTTTTTTTAATGGTTTTTGCTCTTCACTTTTTATATAGATTCATGAATTCTTGCAAAATCAATTAAAATTTCTACATTTTCGCTAGTCCAAATCACGTCTGCGCTCAGTTATTTTTCAAATGTTCACCGGAAACACGAGAAAAAACGTTTCAAGACAACCGTTTATCACCGCTATGACGGCCGTCATTCAAATGGCGGCACCGCGATTTGACGTTCCGTTCACAGTTAACGCTCTCTACTAAACCTACGCCATCTGATTTGTGTGGACCAGAGATTTCCAACTTTGGGCGATATTTTATTTTTATTTTTTTTTATTTTATATGAATACCGCACAAGAGTCTCAACTGCTCCCAACCGTCTGGAGCCAGTGAGACTATGGCATTCCCAATTGGGAAATGTTGTGAGGCTGAAGGTATTGGGGAGGGGAAGGAGAAGGGGAAGAGGAAGGATGGGAAATACCTGGCTATTCAGATCCGGTCACCAAACACGGCTAAAAGCCATTTCAAGCAACGTTTCAATTTTGAATGGTGGTCTTTCACCAGGGCGATACTGAGAGTATCTTCCACTCTGGAATGTGCGCAAATATAATATATATTGTTTTTAAATTAATTAATTGTGTAACCGCACAAATTAATTAAATAAAATTTACTTGCGCACGCCAGGATTTGAACCCGCGACCTTCGGATTCGTAGTCGAGAGCCTTACCCCTCGACCCAGGGGTACAGCGTCCTTGAGGTGATTTTTCACAAAAACGGCGCTATACAAATCATCTAATTATTATTATTATTATTATTATGGAGGCAGTCAAATCAGCCCCAAGGTGCGTTGGAGAGATCCAGGGGGCGGTGGTGGCCTCAAGTAAAAATGGGGGGCGGTGAAGGGCTACAAGGGGGCGTTGGAGGTCTGATATAAGGGTGGGGGGGAGCAACAAAAATATTTTTAATAATTTATCCTTATGAATTCAAATTTGTCGTAAGTACATCGTTGAAAGAACGTTGGAACAAAATGAACTGTTCAATTATTACATTGATTTATAGATGGATTAATAGTTTTTTTTGTCATTTTCTTTACGGTGTAATAACACTTAACCGGGTTTCTCGTGGCCTTGTCAGGTTGAACAATAATGTACTATATAATATGATACGTAGTATATACATATAAATATTTAACAAGAGAAAAAAAGTGATTTTAGTGGAGAATAGGGTAATGAAAAAATTGTGTCGGGGGTATAGAGTCGACCGCGGAAACGAGCGTTATTATCTCCCAGTCGCAGTGTACGAGGTGTGTTCAAAAGAAAAGGTGAATTTTGAATTTTCGCGGGCTATGTACATTCGATTATCGTTTTTTTAGGGGTTTTACTTTAGGTTCGTTTTCTGAGGCATCATCAGTCCGATTGAAGTGAAATTTTAGATTTGCTTTATTTTCTATGTCCTCATCAGCTTTTCTTCAAAAATTCCAAAAAATCGATGTTTTTCGATTTTTCACAAAATTTTTTTTTAGAAAAAACAAAACGTGACAAACCTTTCCAGTTGTCAAAATAAACCGCTAATCCAAAATGGCTGATAATGCTAACATATGATAAACATATGTGTACGAATATAACAAAAAAAACGATAATCGAATGTACACAGCCCGCGAAAATTCAAAATTCACCTTTTCTTTTGAACACACATCGTACATATTTAGATTTCATAGCATTGTCGTGTAAGAAGAAACGGGGGGGCGTTGTTGAAAAATATAGTCTAAAAGTGGGCGGTGAGACAAACACGGTTGAGAACCATTGGTACAGACAACATGTTTTTTGTATTTTCTTACCATTCTCCAATTACACAGAATACATAACACGAAATGAAATAAACAAGAGCTACAGAAAAATAACAGTACATATATAATACAAGAATGAAGCAATGACAAAAATAGGACAAAAATATACATTCGAGAGAACATTCAAATCAAAGTTCATGATTTTTGACATTTTAAATGATAATCTTCGAGTTCTAATTTCGTAAAGCCAGGGAAAAATCATTTAGACCGGCACCGAAAATTTCAACGGCCTGACTTGAGTTAACAAGTCTCAACATTGTGGACAGTGGAGAATGATATCCATAATTAGTAGAGTGTTGATTGAGGAAGAGCAATTCATTGTTTCTGAGTCTACGCCAAGGAATGTTGAACTGGATGAATTGCAACAAGGAAGGTGAGTCAGTAATACAATGAGTTATTTTGAAAATGCAAATAAAATTCAAAGATTTTCCTACGCTTTTCTAATGAGGAAATGTTTACGGTCATCCAGCGCTATATTACGGCCGCTATATAACAGCACCGCTTTCTTAGGAAACCCCAGCTTTTTAGCACAATAAAATATATTCTAAAGTTTTATAAAAAAACCCATAATAAATTTTATCAATCAGAAATTACGATTCGATATTTTGAATTCGCTAACTAACTAACTAACCATCACGCCGTTTCTCCGCAGGGGTAGGCAGAGAGGACGGACCGCCAAACAACTCGATCTTGGCATACACTTCCTGCTTCATTCACTTTCATACAACGTCTCATACATTCTCTTCTGTTATTCCGACTTCTGACATGGCCCGACTCAAGTAATTAATTCACTCGATCGTGCCATGTCTTCCTCGGGCGTCCCCGGCTTCTTCTTTCATTCGCATTCGCGTCATATATTCGCCTTACACTCCTCTCTTCGTTCATTCGCTCCATATGCCCAAACCATCTAAGTGTCCCTTTCTTAATCTTACTCATTACGCTTTCATCAGCCTTGCATTCTTTACGAATTTCAATATTTTTCACACGATCATACATGGTTTTACCACACATTCGTCTCAGAGATCTCATTTCTACAGCATTCAGTCTACATTCATTCTTCCTCTACCAGTTCCATGCCTCACTGCCGTACATCAGGGTTGGTATCAGCATTGCATTGTGGACTGGCTAGCTTCGCTTCTTTGGACAACTTTTTGTTAGCTTTGTGTTAATGATTGATAAACTGGGAATATCCAAAGGAAACATGTTTTAATCAGGCTATAGAGACATTGGCTTGATTATTAAGTCGTATATCTGGGGCCAAATACAAAATACATTCGTTGTTTATAAACTTTTTATTTGCGCCAACCGCGTTCAGTCCTCTGTTAATGGAGTTTCCTGCATTCACCCTTCTTTCAATATCCCTATCAGTCTTTCCATCTCTCTTAAACATACTTCCCAAATATACAAACTCATCGACCTACTCCAAGTATTCATCATTCACAACTATATTTCACACTGTTTTCGCAGTCTCCCTATCAATCGCCATGACTTTAGACTTATTTACATTCATCATTCTTCACACATACTTGGTTCATCCTAGATACGAGGGACTACTTTATTGTATGCTGTTTTTGTTCGAATAAGAAACCGGTTTCGTCAATCCGCCTCTGAATCAGGGGAGGCATTCCCCCCGGAAGTAAGTAAACGGAAGGAAGTAGGCGGAATAATGGTGCATTTTTTATATAGGCCAACTTCCTAGAGTCACGCGCGACGTTTTAGCCCGCGCTTACTTAAATGATTACTAGGTAAATCAATCAATGTCATATGAATATTTAGTTATTTACTCATTCGATCAAAATCACCAAATTTTTAAAGATATTACAAGTTAAAGTACGGAAAAAGAGTTTTTTTTGGATGATATTAATTACTTACAGTGGGAACTTGTACCCGCTAAGCCACCGCGTGTAGCTTCTCAGCAGGAGTTTAGTTCAACAGTATTATATAAATCAACAATAAATAACAATCATCAATGATTTTACGGCCTCCGTGGTCGAGGGGTAAGGCTCTCGACTACGAATCCGAAGGTCGCGGGTTCAAATCCCGGCGTGCGCAAATTTTATTTAATTAATTTGTGCTGTTTCACAATTAATTAATTTAAAAATAATGTACATTATATTTGCGCACGTTCCAGAGTGGAAGATACTCTCAGTACCGCCTTGGTGATAGACCAACATTCATAATTAAAACGTTTCTTGAAATGGCTTTTAGTCGTGTTTGGTGATCAGATTTGAATATCCAGGTATTTCCCCACCTTCACCTAACAACATACCCCAATTGGGGATGCCATAGTCTCACTGGCTCCAGACGGTTGGGAGCAGTCAGGACTAGGACTCTTGTGTGGTATCACATAATTTTAATAAACTTGGGGGACCCCAAGGCAGTTCTGAAAATTGAATACCATATTTAGTACTGAAAAGTCCCACGGCTTTCGAATTATTGAACTTTTTTGAAAATTTGTAAAATTGACACTTTTGCTCACTCTTTGGTGCCATGGTCACAAGTGAAGGAATTTTCTAACTGTTTTTTAATTTGATTTTTGAATACATTTTACTATGAGAATAAATTATTTTTATTACGTTACTATTGATTTAAAGGCGACGCAATTGGAAGTAATGCAAAATCGTGTGTTTTCGGTTTGAGAATTTGATGGCCTAGAAATATCGTAGATGATTTAATAAAATACTGCAAGTAGAACACACTTTGGCCTTTCATTTAAATAGGCATTTTTTTGGTGTGTCTTTTTATAAGGGTAGAAAAAAATTAAGTATCAGGCAAAAAATGTTTAAAGCGCAAACTCTCCTACTTACGAACCCCTTTTCCGATATTAGCGTATTGTTCATTGTGGTAAAATAATTTTTTTAGAATATGACCGTAAAACATTTTAATAATTAGTAGGAGTAGGAGTAGGATGAGGAGTAGGGGTAGGGGTA